>JADLZL010007344.1:0-117821 GCA_015844335.1 Chrysopogon serrulatus
GCTAGTGATGCATGGGAGGTGCTTTGGACTGCTGATCGTCGCTTTTCGGCATGGCCTTGGGGCATCCAACCTGTGTATCTTCGCGACCCGAGGGAGCGAGAGACCATCCACCACATTCTTCTTGGGCGTGTCTTCACCCGGCAATTATGGGATGCTTGCCTCGCCCCGGGCTGCAATCTAGCGCTCTGGGTGGCGTCGGCCGATCGAGAATGCGCTGCTATGGTGGCTGTCCTCGCGGAAAGCATTGCGAGAAGCAATTGAGGCGGGGCCGACGCCCTCTTTCTTCTGGTAGGCTGGACTCTTTGGAAGGAACGCAATGCGCGCGGGACGTTCAACAATCCTGCTTCGTCACTGCACCAGCTACTCGAGAAGATCCTGGGACGAGGCCTCGCTTTGATGTGTCTTGGGTTTTAGGCAGCTCGTAACGCTGCTCCCTGTTCGGCGCCGAGTCGATGCGTTTGGTATCACGGTCAGTTGCCAAATTAGTCTGCGTGTAATCACAATCTCTTGTGCTTGGCTTGGGTCCAGTTGGGTCGGTAATTGCATTACTGGTCCCAGGGGGTGTCTTGTACTCACAATTCTACTTCTTCTTAATGAAACACATGCCTCGGCATGTTCGCTAAAAAAATGGTAAAACATCGATTCCTACTGCTCAGTCCATTGGTGCTACGTTTGTATGATGTAGGCATATTACAATAGAACTCAATATTACCATTTTGTTTCATGTAAATTTGTAAATTAATATTTGCAGGCACCATTTCTAACTAGGTCCAGAAACTCTAAAAAGGCTTGCTATGTGATTATGTCATACCATCACATTCTAGCTGGATTGTGTAACCATTAACATAAGAACTATCTATTTTCACCTTTTCATTTCCTAGAGCTTGGACATACGAAGATAAGATATTCCTGCAGCTAAACCCGGCGTCCTTTGTCAAAGCATGGGCAGAGCTACAGGCATGCTGTTCTTTCTTCACGTGTGAGCGTTGGTGAAGTGCAAGATCTCTGTCTACATTGTTGGCATGACACCACTGAGCTGTAGGTATGCTACTTTGCTCGCTCATACTACCATGCATCCAGTATGCTACTTTGCTCGCTCATACTACCATGCATCCATGCCAATCTCTACTCTATAGTTTTGGTCATACACATATGCAAATTAAAGTAAAGAACAAATACATCCCATGTTTATACATAAATTATCCCATATTTATTATTCATAAGATTGAAGGAGGCAAATAGGTGATAATATGAGACAACCTATATATATCTAGAAAAGGTGTGCCAGAAGGAAGATCAAAGAACATTAATCTCCATATATTGCAAATTTTGTTAGCACGTAGGAGTAGATTTTATGATCTAAAAACAGATTATGTAATACTTGAGAATAGATGATGAAATCATATTTAAATTGAATTGCCAATATATCATTTAACGATATCCATGTACAATCCATAAACATAAGTAAATCAAGTAAAGTTTACAAAAGTAGTATATAACCATATAAAAATTTACATTGATCAAAAAGTTAATGAAGCCTCTACGTTGATATGCATTAAAAGCAATAAATTTTAGAAGTCTCACAACATTCAGAAACATCTATCCTTTTATTCACTAGACTAGAATAATCATCATCGTCAACAATAAACATTAGATCTATTTGTTTTATAAAAAATATCCACACCTATCATAATGAAGAATGTGTAAAGTAACTCTCTAATTTTGCTTCTAATAACTACCCACATCTGTCATTATGAAAAAAGTTTAAAATTAACCAACTAAATTTGTATCTAAACTACCCACTTCCTCAATTATGAAAGATAATTCAAAACTATTCCGAACTTTGAATTGCAACTATACACTTCTATCATCACAAAATTTAATTTAAAATAACCATCTAATATTTTGTTTTAAAAATTATCCACATGTGGCATTAGGAAAGATAATGCAAAATAGCCTAGATGTTTGCATCCAAACTACACATTCAGAAATTATGAAGTAAAAATGTAAAATATAAATCATCACACTTAATTTTATCGACATCAGCTATCCCACAAAAAATAATAATATAAAAATCTATCAAGAAAAATAATTTTAATATCCATAAATTATGTGGTACATACTATAAATTACACTTTGTTTTACAATTGTTACATTAAAAAGCAAGCTTGATTATATTTTCCACCATATCGATTTTGTATCATATACATATTAGGAAAATATTCATTTTAATAATTTATCATGTGTGTAAAAATGTTTTTTAAAAAGGTATATGTGCAAATATTCCCTTAACAAACCACAACCACATAGCAAAGCCACTAATAAATAACTTGAACTTATGTTAATATTAATACTCCTTGATATATAAAAAACTCCATAAGTTGTTATTGTCAATAGATTTATAAATTTGGGCTAACGTATAATGTCTTATCAATATTAGTAATTTAGTTTTAAGCACTATGTATTTTATAAAACAATGGTACTATGAATGAAATTATGTGAGTGCCATGTGCAAGGTGAGACAACTACTTATACAATAAGAACCAAGATAGTAACCTAGGACCCTATAACCTTTTTAATAAAATAAAAGATTATTAACAGTATAAAATAATCACTAGAAATCCAACTTAGCATGTAGATAAAAAGAATTGCAATACATAGACTAAAATTTGAATTTAAAATATAGGTTCATGATGGAACACAATGGTATGAAATAAATAATACCACAAAAAAACATAATATTAGGTTTACCACTAGATAACAAATCCTATAAACTGTAAATATAGGTCCCCAATATAATGAAGCCTCGATGTTAACCCTTACGAGACCCAAGAGATAATATTTACAAATTCTCTAAAAAATCAGAAGCATCCAACCACCAATTCGTAGTAATTACAATTGGATCATTGCTATTTTCTAAATAATTACCCACCTCTATGAAAGTGTGAAATCAACGTAAGGTAACCCCAGAATCTGTATTTAAATTACCCACTTATGTCATTAGATACATAATATATGCACCCCTTAAATTTATATGTAAATTACCACTTTTGACATTATTAAATCTACATAAAAATTATCAATATATTGCATTGTAAAAAATATCTAAATAACCCTAAAGTATATATATGTTCAACATTATGCACATCTCTAAATGCCAATATAATAAAATTTGTTTAAAGTGCATGCGTGTCACATACTTATGCAATGAGAGATAAATATATATGTTACATTTCAGCAATCATGGAAAAAGATTTCCTACACTAATAATACTAACAAACTATTTAGTGTGATTAATAGCCATGTCATATAATTATATAAATTATTATTTAGATAATTATACACTTTAACTAAATGATTCTACATATATTTATTAATAGTACAACCATGCATAAATATCTCTATTGCAATAAAATTTAAATGTCTCGATAGGTGGGGAGGATATTGCACACTACAAGTGGCTATATCTTCCTATTCTTTGAGATTTCTTAGGTGTAAATAGTCATTATAAGGCCTAAACAATAATATCCTTTTGAGGTTAGCACAATTGTGCATCTTAGATCTCCGTCAAGCTCTAAATTGGTTTTTAAGCAATGTTGGTTAGGTTCAAAGTGATTGTGTAGGCTATCATTATACTCAAGAGTGTATTTAATGACCTAAAATCCTTATGTAGCAATCAATAAGGCTAATAATTGAAAATCAAAACTTAGATTCATTGATATCATAATGTATTGACGAAAAACATATCGATCAATAATTGATAAGTTTACCACAATTAAATAGATACTACAAAGTATCTGATGTGCCTATTGTGTTAGAAAAGGAATGAAAAGAAAAAAGTATAATTCAATATAGTTACTATTTATCATAAAGACATTAAACAATAACTAATTATTATATCTCTTATCTTTTATGAGATTCTAACCTGTGCGAGAGCACGGGTTGATGGACTAGTGACTTATAATTTAAAACGAAAGTAGTATTGATTTGAAACCGCATACATACTCACTAATCGTTTTCATTTCTTTCTTTCATTTTTTTTTTGTCTGGTTGATTTTCTACTTGACTAGTTTCACCTGTGTTTCTGATGGGCCTTTGTTAGAAGAAAGGGAAAAACAATATGGTCGGCGAAATCCCCGTGACATAAAAAAAAATTTGGCCCTATTTCTGTTCCAGTAGTCAACCCAACAAATGTTTTTTCTCGATCAGGCCATGGCCTGAGATTTTTTTCATTAAGAGAATAGGAAAATATCAAAGTTACACGACGATGAAAAGCTCTGGCTGTCGAAAAGCTAGAGTTAGAGCCTAGCACCTATAACACAAACAAAGGACAACAAAACAATAAAGGAAACAACAAATTGTCACGGGACGGAGGGAGTATAACTTACGGCGGTGTGTATAATAAGGCAAAGCATTGGGACTGCTTCGCCTACTCGACTCCGGTCACTAGACCACTAACACTGCCGTCTCCTATAAAAGAGTACCCGCATGGCTTCCCGCCTCATAGGGACGACAACTTGGTGAATGTTTTTGCTGAAATTCTTCAAAGGACACCGCATCAGGCTTCGTTGTCTCGACCTCAAGCCTAAGCTTTTTCATGAGCACTTTTGCTCTGAACTTGTTTTTACTGTGCTTGGGAACAAAGTGTTCGTCATCAGCAGCATTGAGATCCTTGGCGATGTGCAGCCTAGGCGGGGACACAATCAGCGTTTGCTGATGCGGAAGCTTGATGGCTTCAATGAAACACTACACAAAACACAACGCTGAAACCTTGGGAGGACATCGTGTATTCCCAGAAGCTACCGACGCCGGCTCACCCACGTGCCGCGATCCACCACTACGCGCAGGTGAAGACGGCAGCCTTGCCAAGGAAGCAACAACAACACGCATTGAAGACGGAGGCCCTATTGACGGGGCTCCAGCGAGCTCTCTTTTATCTAAAAAAAACATCTTTCAGCTCCCAAAGCAAGCCGCTTGCTGAACTTCTATAGTTCTATCCATCTGAGTAGATATCAGTGCCCTGACAATAGCAGCAACGGCAGTTTCCAGTATGATTTTCTGAATGCCCAGCTCGATTGCCCTTTGAATCGCCTGCAAACAGGCTATGATCTCGGCATGCTTCGGCTCCAGTACATTCTCAAATCGGCCATAGCCTGAACTCACCACACTGCCTTCGTGATCCTGAAGCACAAAGCCCCAGCCTCCACTGCGATTCATTTGCCGGAAGCCCGGAAAGCACCATTGCAGCTCAATTTCAACACTCGTTTGGGGGCTTGCTCCAAACTGCTTTGGGTGAGTCAATTGCAGATACTGACACATGCTTCTTCAGTGCTGAAAATTCATCCGCATATGAGCTGATCAGCTGTGCCATTTGCAGACTACCTCTGGGTGTTTCTCCTTCATGGATGCCACACCTTTCTGACCAGTGACCACCACAATTACAGCAAGGTAATCACTCTGCCCTGCACTTCTTCAACTTTAATATTTCCTCAATAACCTGTTCTGCTGAGTTCAGTGCAGCCAGATGAATCCTGGTGTGGTTCAGCTGCAGTTCCCTCCACACCCAGCGGACATGCTCGCATTTAAAGAATAAGTGACCACCATCTTCATCCAGCCGTTCACACAAAACACATCGCGTGTCAAGCTTCATACCTCTGCACTCGTGTGTCGGACCCTCTCGGTTACTCATTCCCAAAGCTCGGTTCCAGTTTCCCACATATCAGCTCTGTTCAGGCCTGCCCATATGAATGCCTTCCAATGTGAAGTAAATTGGGCTCAATAACATTGAGGATGAATTCCAGTTCAAGGCTTCCAGCATGCATGACGAATGTTTGTTTCTCGTACTGTCCTCTGCGTTGCGTTGTGGATATTGTAAATAATCTCTCCCTATATAAGAAAAAAACATTGAACTTTTTTGTTACCATTGACAACTAGACCTATGAAAGAAACGAGAAACAAGGGTGTTTGTCCAAGAAAGGAGCGATTGATGTGTCCAACAATGTGCAGCTCCAGGGAACAGTTGTCGAATGTTGTGATTCTTCATAGAACATGGCATGCTATGTCGACAGTTACTAGGCAAGATATATGTGCACCAAAATGTCGACAGATCCAAAGCTTGAGGAGGAAGAGGAATACAGGTTGGAAGCATGGTTCTGGATTGTATGAAGAACCAGCACATCATCAGCAGTTCAGCGGAATGGTTCTTCACGCTCAAGACATGGCATGGGACACACCCTGCACTTCAATCAGTCGTCACATAGTTGACCGAGCCTCCGCCGGCGTGCCGGCCTGCGCGCTCGCAGTCGCAGCCTTGCACAAACCAGCAGCTGGCATACGTGTTTTTAAGCCACCGGGAGGAGTCGGGCTCGGGCAGGCGCACCCGCGGATCAGATGACCAGCCAAGGACAGCATGCCGGCTGTGACGTTGTCATGCCTGAACCAGACCGGGATACTCCAGAGAGGTATACAGCTTATCAGCCAACAATATTTGCTTCTCACATCAGCCGTTCTAATAGTGTTTTGGCTTATCAGTCGCCTGATGCTGATCACATGCGTGACCGCTCGCAGGAGGGACTGGGCCAACCTTCCACCGGAGCTCGCGGTGGCGATCGCCGGCTGCCTCCTCGGCATCGACCTGACCGAGTACGTCCGCTTCCGCGCGGTGTGCAAGCCGTGGCGGCGGTCCACGGACGACCCGCACGGCGGGGGCGGCCTCGACAGCCGCTTCTTCCCGCGCAACTGGATCATGCTCTCAAACAACGGCGAGCTCGACGCGCCCCGCCGTCTGCTCAATGTCGCCACGGGCGCATGTATCGCCGACGACTTCCCGGAGTTCTCCGGGCACTACCCGCTGGGATACGCCGACGGGCTCATCGTCCTCGGAAACTCGGCGACATGCCGCATCCGCCTCTTGAACCCGCTCACGCACGCCATCATCACCGACCTCCCACCCTTCTCCTCTTTTAACCCCAACTCGGTCTTCGCGCTCTTGAGCCCGGACGGCACGGGACTGTTCTACAGGGGTTTCGGCGTCGTCGATGGCGGCGGCGGCGGCGCCGCTCCCGTGGCCTCCCCGCCGACGATGGTGCTTTTCCTGGCCAGGAGCGACGTGCCGGTACTCGCCGTCATTAGGCCTGGCGAACCGGACTGGTCTCTCGTCGACACGAGCGAGCTGAGTTGCGAAGCGGACCAGGTGTCCGTGCTGTCGCTGGGTGGCCGCTTCTACCTGTCGACGGCCACGGGAGACGTGCTGACCGTGGAGCTCCACCCGGTGCCCCGGCTGGTGCGCGTGGTTAGCAATACGGCGACCGCCACGGTTCCATCCTTCCGCTCCTTCTACCTTGCCCCGTCCGGCAACGGCGGCGCCGGGATGCTCATGGTCGTGGCGCACGCCACCGGAGATGATTTATTCGCAGACCATGTTGAACAAGTTGAGGTGTTGGAGGTGGACGTCGACGGACGGCGGCTCATTCGGAGGAGCACCTCGGGTGGTGACCGCGCTCTGTTCCATGGGAAAGCACGGGCGCTGTCCATCTCCACCAAGCTGTTTCCCTCCATCGCTGCCAGCACCAACGTGGTGTACCTGTGCCATGGACAAGGATATAGGGGGGAACTGTTTCGCGCCTTCCACGTCGATCATGGACGGTCTGAACCGGCGGTCGAATTGGAATCGTTCTTTCAGCGGACACAAGCGCGAGAGCCTCTCTTCGGCCCATTCAACGTCGACCTTTTTCTCGCTGCCTGCGTGGATGCTTTTGCTTTTTGTTAGAAAATGGAAAAATTCCGGCGTGGATGTGGCGTTGGGAGCATTTGGCCATTTGGGATCTGAGGGGAAATCAAGTTATGTGGATGTTCATAGTACTTAATACCCATACCAAAGTCGAAGTCCAGTTAATAAAGTTTGAAATTTATTTTTAAAAAAATTCAAAGATACTGTACGGAATATTATGTTTGTCGAGCATTAATACGTACTACTGATTTGAGGCCACATACGTGCTCACCTGGTCGTTTTCGTTGCTGGATGTCTTCTTAAACAAATTTCACTCTGTTTCTGATGAGCCTTTGTTAGAAGAAAGGGCCGGGGAACAAAATATGCTCGGCCCAACCCCGTGACATGAAAAAACAATCGGCCTGTTTCTGTTGCAGCCAGCCCAGCAAATGTAACATGCCCACTCAAAAAGCAAATGTAACGTGCCCTTAAAAAAAACAATTGAACTAGCATCGTGTTTTCTAACTTTGTAAATCCTCACAGAAAGAAATGATCTACTTGCAAGACACACAATTATGTATTGTTTATCATGAACAATCAAAATGTGGTCACATATAATTAGGTACACATGGCTACAAGCTGCCCTTTGCAATCAAGGTACCATAGCTATGCAGTAAGTTATGCAAAAGAAGTGCTTGACAACAAGATATCAAAAAGAAGTCAGTTGCACTGCAAATGTCAATCCTAAAGAGGGGATACAACCACTTGAGATCCTGGTGGTTTGTATGTGTTGCATACATTAGCTGCCTGCAACAAGAAGCATAGTTAGGCGTAGTCCAAGGCTCAGCAAGGAAGGATACACGCACATCTGGCTAGACAGGAGCACCCCCAAGAAGCGAAAGGTGACAGCCATTCGGATACACTCGGCAGAAGGGCCGAGCGGGACCGGTTCCATTGCCACGCCGCTCACGGGGCCTGGATTGCGGTGTGTCTCTGGGGGGAGCTCACCGATGAGGCACTCATGCAGTCGACCTCAAGCTGCCCCAACAATGGTGACCATGAATAGCAGGCCCTACGTGATGGAGCGTGCGCTGGCGGCTACAAGAAGCCGGGCCTTTTTTTTTGTCTTAGTCTGAACTTTTTGTCATGTGTGTTATATACTCGTGTCTGGCTGGGTGTGTGGCCGTCGCCCAATCCTCCATCGTCTCGCTAGCCTTGACGATGTCTATGACTTTTTGCTTTGTTTCTCAATGAATAATCGCTTACGGAACATTTTATGTTGGAACATCGGGGGGTTGAATGATTCCAACAAATGGGCAATTTGTCGAAAACAAAGTCGAAGAAAGTGGGTGCTCAGTTTTCTGTTTACAAGAAACAAAAATGCAAGAATGCAACTTCTCGGTCATTCGCAGCATAGCTCCTAAGCGCTTTGACAAATATTACTTCGTCCCCTCTGTAGGCGCCTCGGGCGGTATCCTCTTAGCTTGGAATAGTGCAGTTTTCTCGGGAGTAGTGTTGGAGAAGCAAAGTTTTGGGATCACAGCCCAATTCACATCCAACCAGAACGCAGACGTCTAGAAACTCACAGCAGTATATGGCCCGTGCACCGAACCAGCCAGATCAGAGTTCATAAACTGGTTCAAAAACCACAACATAGAAGAGGAAGAAAACTGGATTTTTATGGGGGATTTCAACTTTTACCGCTCTCTAGAGAACCGAAACAGGTCAGGAGGAAACCTTCATGACACCTTCATATTCAATGAAGCAATTGGTCAATTAGGACTGGTGGAACTACCAATCAAAGGGAGAGCGTTCACATGGAGTAATATGCAGCAAAATCCCCTTCTAGCTAAGTCAACCTCGGATCATGTCCCTTGCAAAATATCCGGTTTGATGCGGTCATTAATGAGACATTGATGGTTCTTTACTTACGTTAAATGGACCACATGCTTCCTAATGACGAAGTGAACCCTCTAGCTAAGTCAACCTCGGATCATGTCCCTTGCAAAATATCAATGAGCACTACCATCCCCGGGACAAACATCTTGATTCGAGAACTTACGGACAAAGCACGGTGAGTTCATGGGGGTGGTGCAGGATTCATGGGAACAACATGTTTTTAGCGGCGGTGCGGCGGGCTGCCTTATGCGCCAAGCTCAAAAAGCTCGAGGCAAGCACTTTCGAGGAAATGGAGCAAGCACCTATCCAATCTGAACTTGCTAATCGGCAATTGCAATGCAGTTATTCTCTTCCTAGATTCACTAGAAGAGAGAGACACTGTTCAACACGAAGCCAACCTTAGGCGATAGTCAAAGAACAGATTGCTAAGTTGCTAGAATGTAAGAAAATATCTTTGGAAGAGCAGATATCTGTGAATAGAGTCGAGATTAGGTGATGAATGCACCAAGTTCTTTCATTCCATGGCTACCATCTTATTCGGGGAAGAACTCCATTGCTCGGTTGATAAATGCGAGAAGGGGTCACCATCTCGACCATCTTTGGGAAGGGCGATCCGGTGTGGAGTGCATTTAAAGGAAGAATGGGTATAACCAAAGCAACCCAACAATGATCTTCAATCTACAAGAGTTGATCGAGAGAAGATGACCGGCTTGAATCACTAGCCGATCCCTTCACGTAAGCGGACATTGATGCGATCATTAGAAGAATGCCACGACAAGGCCCCGGGCCCCGATGGGTTCAATGGACACTTTCGAAAACCTTGTTGGTCGGTCATCGTGCATGAATACTACAAGCTTTGCCAAGAGTTCTCACAGTGAGCAGGCTAACCTAGAATGCACCAATGAGTCCTTGATCACTCTTGTCCCAAAGATCCAAAACCCGAGTCAATAAATAATTATAGACCAATCTCCCTTCTAAATAGCGACCTAAAAATAATTACCAAGCTCTAGGCTGACGGACTACAAAGTGTCATCCCGAGGCTAGTGCACAAAAACCAGTATGGTTTTATAAAAAGTAGATCCATCAAGACTGTCTTGCATGGTGTTTTGAGTACATTCATTCATGTAAGCAATCTAGAAAGGAGGTCATCATCTTGAAGTTGGACTTTGAAAAGACATTTGACACCATTGAACATAGCACTATAATCCATATACTGCATCAGTTTGGCTTCCCACCAAAATAGATCAATTGGGTCTAAAGTATACTCACATCAGGAACATCATCTGTTATACTCAATGGTGTACCGGGGAGGAAATTCAAGTGTAAAAAGAGGTGTAAGGCAAGAGGACCCCCTATCCCCCATTGCTATTTGTCTTGTGTAGAATTACTTCAGATCATAATCAATAAGGCAAAGAAAGCACAAGGATTCCTAAACCCTCCTATTCCTAGGCATGAGGGTGAGGACTTCCCTATTGTTCAATATCATATGATGATACATCGCTCATCATGCGGTGATGAAACCCAACTCATTTTCCTCCAAGATCTGCTTTGCATAGCTTCTCCACCTCCACTTGGGCTCAAAGTCAACTTTTCAAAGTCCCTAATCTTACCGGTCAATGTCCGCCCCCAAAAATGGAGACTCTTGCAAGTGTATTAGGCTGCCGGATTGGATCATTCCTATTCACACACTTGGGCCTCCCCATGGGTACCACCCGGACCTAGAATTGAAGACTTTTCCCCATTAATGGATAGAATTGAAAGAAGACTAACGACCTGCTCTTCCCTTCTCACATATTCAGCAGACTGGAAATGGTGAAACAGTCCTCGACCTCAAGCGTAACCTATGCCATGTGCACCATGAAACTCCCAAAAGGGGTGATTGAGAACATTGATAGAGCTCGAAAGCAAAGTGTCTGGAGAGGCCCAAAATCGAGAAAAAGAAAGGAGGTAACTGGTTGCCCGGGCTAGTGGTTATGATGCCTAAAGACAAGGGTGGCACGGGAGTTATTAACCTCAACATCCAAAATGATGCCTTGCTCATCAAACACCTCCATAAGTTCTACAACAGAATGGATATTCCTTGGGTGAACTTCATCCGGCATATACATTACAGCGATAAGGTTCCTCATGCTTCAAGGGAGATCGGTTCATTCGTGGTGGATAGATGTCCTAAGATTAAACCCTCTCTCTTGAGGTATTGCTAGATGCAACTTGGGGGATGGGAAATCGGTTACCTTACGGGAGGACCTGCGGTCGCAGACAAGTTCTTGCCCAACAACCGCCCAACCTCTTTGGCTTTGTCGGAGATGCTAACATCGGTGTAAAGATAGTAATGGAGGCGAAGATTTAGATACCCTCTTCCATCCGCCTCTCTCCCATCAAGCCTTCCTAGAGCCGGATTTGGGTGGGTCTTTGGAATCACGGGCCTATGATGAGCAAGCTAAAGATCACTGGACATACCAGTGGGGTAACAATTCTTATGCCTCCAAGAAGTTTTACAAACTAATCTTCCACAATGTCCCGGCCCACCCAGTGTTTCAGTGGTTGTGCACCCCCAGAGTTAAGTTCTTCGCTTGGCTGGTTATAGTTGTGGTGAACACCAAAACAATGCTCAAAAAAGAAGACACATGTCGAGCGAAAATGAGCCGCGTTGTGTCACATGTAATCTTTGGCGTTAACGAGGACATCGAACACTTGCTGTTCAGCTGCACTTTTGCTCGGCATTGTTGGGAGAAAATTGGCATTCAGTGGAACATGAACCTGAGCCTTTACCCAAGAATAGCACATGCAAGACAGCAATACAACCTGCCCTTCCTTATAGAGATAGTAGTCATCGCAAGCCGGGAAATATGGAAGACCAGGAAGCGACAAGGTTTTCGAGAAACCGGAGGGCGCATCAAGAATCTGGTTTCACAACTTCAAGAGCCAATGCCTCCTCCAATCCCTTCGCTTCAATTTCGATCTTCGTTCTTTCTTTTTGTTTCGGCTAGATGCATCTAGTTAAGTAAATTGTAAGTGGACTACGTAACCCTGTTTATAAAAAATTTATAAAATTGAAGTCTTTGTGGGGATCTCCCCCACGCTTTTTGCCTTAAAAAACAAGAAGCATAGTCTCATTTTCAAGCTTCAACTATTTTTTGTGGCCTTCCGATCATGGTTTGGTCTGTTGCTACTATTTTGAACTTGGCCAGTTATATATGCCATTGCAGCCTCTTTGATGAGATGTGCCCCAAACACGCGCCACACCAACCATGCCCCCATCGCAGCAGCCAGCACACACGCCACAACAGGAGCTGTTTGTTTGTTTGCCCAGTCCAAATGGGCCACCATACTCGAGGAGTGCAATATGGGCTGTTTCTTTGTTTGGACGAGGTTTTTTTTTCGCGACCGAGGAATATAGCCCGTTTTTTATTAAGAGGAGAGAATTACAAGTCAGCTATGAGAGAACCCTCATAGCGCAGATTAAACTCACCAAGATAGTAGAGAGTAATCTGGAATAAACATGAGAACAATAAAAGATACAAAGAGGAGAACGACCGCCCTCGACACCTAAGACCTACAAGCGTGCCTAAGAAAGGACATCGCAATGGTCGTCCACACAGAAGACCGCCCAGCAGCGACGACGGCAAAGCATCCGCCAACGAACCCAACAGCGGCAAAGTATCCGCCAACGAACCAACCGACGGCCAAGTATCCGTCGGATAAGAAACGATAACCCACTACGGCAAAGTATCCGTAGCGATGGAAAGACCAGGTCACTCTCGGTAGTAGGCACCGAGAGAGGAGGCCGGCGACACGGCGACAAAGCATCCAACCGGAAGAGCAACCGTAGTGGCCAAGCATCCACTACAAAATGTGACGACTATCAAGCGGGCAAGGTCAAGAGCTGTAGGATCGACCAAAACGAGTGAAATTGAAGCAACAGGCACACGAGGGACTCCCGAGAGCCGATGACGGGATGGCCATCCGACAATGGTGGCATAGGGCATGGCATGGCATGGGGCTCGAAGAACGACGCCTCGGGGAAGGCATATGGCCTCAAGACATGGCGTCACCGTCGCCCGCCCGGCCACCGCCAGGGCTAGGCTTTTCGCCCCGAGCTCCATGCCGACCACCGTCGCCGGAGCAGTTGGCCAAGACGCCGTCCCAGATAGCCAAAGGGCATGACGGTAGCCGCCACCGACGCCCAAGCCAGACTTGCCCTTCTCGGCCGCCGCCCGCCACGCCTCCATGACGCCGCAAGCTCGAGAAAGAGGAGGCCGTCACCGTCCACGCCACCACGGGCGTCGGCGCCGCAAAGCCCGGCACAGCAAGCGTCGATATGGCCATCGCGCCACCAAGGCGGCCATGGCTAACCCAGCGGCTCGTTAAGGATAGCACGCGATGCCGGCCAATGACGCTGACTTCGGCCGACAAAAAGGCCCGGCGAAGGCCGCCCCTTCGGTCCGTTCTTGTGGCGACGCTAGCTCAACTTGGGGCAGCGGGCCAAGGGATCATTACCGCCGACATCGCCCGGCGAGCAGCCCCACGGGAGGTACGCGGAGGAGAGGCTCGAGGAGGAGCGCCCGGTTCTTGCCCGGGCACCCGCCCGCCAACCACGGGGGGAAGCCGCCCGAACTCCGAGCCGCAGCAGGAGCGACCCGTATCCGGGTAGGAGGCGGCGGATCCGGCCTGGGGGCCCGGATCTGAGCCGCCACCAACCGGCTCCTTGGGAGGAGCTAGGTGGAGTGGGGGGGAAGGGGGTGGGGAGGTGCGGGGGGAGGATGTCAGAGCGATCGCGAGGGGATTGTGTGCGCCGCCCCTTGAGCGCCGCCGCCACGCCGGGACGGCGGGGCGGCTAGAGAGGGGGGGGTGGGTGGCCCGGCTGGGCTGGGGAGCCCCCGAAGTCGTGCCACTCTAGCTCTTTATGCACGTCCTGGTGCTCCGCGGGACGTATCTAGGGGGGAGTTCATGCGCTACCGCGTCTATGGCGGGCGTTGTGGTGGGGAAGGGAAGAGGAGGGAGGGGGGGGAAGTTGGGAGAGGCTTGAAACCCTAGCTAATTCTGTTTGGACGAGGTTGAGAGCTTAACCCACACGCTCCGTAAAGCAGCGAAGATGTTGCATCCTAGGAAACGACATTTCCTTTCGTTTATTTCTCACGTGGCTAGGCTCGTCGCGAGCATGAGGTGACACCCATCACCACCCCCTTACCGTCACCTCCTCTCTACAATCTCGTCTTCTCTCCATGCCCATGGGCATCGAAGCTCATGCTTCTTCTCTTGGCTCGGCCGGATCTAGGTGGTCGCCTGGCTACCAGACTACCAAATTATTCGTGCAGACTTACCAATAATAATCTTAAGAGAGCCTGTCTCTACTAGAACCAGGCAATGTTGCATCATCTCAGCCATGCCGAGCTAAGCTAGTCTCTGTTCAGCCCTACGAGCCACTGGAAACAAACAGACCCTAGCCTTTCCAAGCTTCCAAAGTCAATGAAGCACGTCTCAATGTCTCATGCCCTGCATCATCGGTGTTGCTGTCTATGCCGTGATGACACCATATCTAGCTGAGGGCAAATTATTTGGCCACTGGCAATCCTATGTCATCTCTCACCAATCTGGTTAAACATCACTAAACCACATCCAATGAGAGCACAAACGTATTAAAATATACCCGGTGTCTTAGTATCTTTAAACTAAATATTTTAAAAGATAATGATAGTGAGAAATTTAATGGAACTGGCCGGGAGACTAAGCGATTGATTTACTAGAGATGATCCCAACTAGACTAGCGAGATACCGATCACATTTGTTTTCTCCATTCTTTCTAAGAGACCGCAAAACCTTTGCCACAAATTTTATTAGACAAAAAAAGAAAAATAAATGTTTGGTCTAGTTTTTGAAATGGAAACCAAGAAATCACACACACAACTAAGAAGAATGCACCACCGCTCATCCAAAACAACTTGGTACATTGAATGGACAATGTTCAGATGAACTAAACATCAAGCTAACTTCGTCCAAAACGATTTAACTAGCACCTCAACTTGGCCGAAACAAGTTTTTAGTAACTAGCACCTCAACTTGGCCGAAACAAGTTTTTTAGTCCCCACCTCCGAGGAACAAGTTTTCGCTATTTCTTCTCACCTCCAATTTATTGTGTTGTATCATCCAGATGATTTCAGTTCTCATCCACGTGACGTGTAATCAATCATATCGCCTGTGTCATTCGCGTGCCGGCAGGCAACTCCTATTACGTTTTGAATAGGTAAAAATGTGCGTGTACTTTCTCTACGATCGTTTTCCCCACGGATGATAGCTAGTAGTATTGGTTCGTCGGTTAGCTGTCTCAATTGATCATAAGTTTATGGAAGGCAACGTTTTGTATATATATTGATGCATAAAACGTTGGCCTAATAAGCACATTCATGTGTTTACTTTAAGCATAAACACCATACAACATGGATTCACTTCAAATGAGTGCCGACTACTCTTTATTAGCGTCCAAATCCGGCCCCAAAGTCAATAGACAACAGCAGCCAGCACCAGCTTGTAGGAATGCTAAAGTATTTTGGTTATTTCTTGCCACGCGACACTGTACTCTGTACATCACCTGTCACTCTGCAAAACAAAACTACTAGTAAGCACTACCAATATAATGGACAGTCAAGGTCAAATGCACACAGAAGCAGCTTCCTCCATAACCATCCCAGCCAGTTGATTTTAATTCACGGCACTCTGACGCGATTTTGATTAGCCAGCAGATCTGATACTGAATCTTGCCGGCCGTATTGATTAGCAGTAGCGCCCAGTCCCATGATGGATTCTGCCGTCGTGAGAGTGATGGACGGTGCGATTTGAGCCACTAGACGTGCTGCTTTCTGTTTTCTTGGACCATCCGCCCATCAGAGACTCCCAACGGAGTCGGGTGGTGTCGGTATCAATATGCCTCTTTCTGCCAGAAGCAGCATGGCAGGCATGTTTCTTTCCTCTTCGTTTTTTTTTTCCAGTTTTTGAATTTGAACCAACAAGTATGAGACAGTATATCCATTTTTTTTATTTTTACCGTCCTGATCCGACATTAATTGAAGACCGAAAGGTACGCGACGCATATACGGTGTTTGAAAAACAATTACATGTACGACTTTAAGTTATTATTAACCATTTTTTCTTTTGTTGTTATATCTAGGGGTCTCGGAGTATTTATTCATCAACCTCGTTGAGTTCTATGGCGTCGTCGTGTGCGTCTTGTCGTGCCTGGCAGTTCCATCGCCACACACGGACCTTTATTTTAAATAGAAACGTCAAGGCTAACAAGGCCCCACCAATCTCCTCTCGCTGGCTCGAGACCTCGATCGAGTCTTCACAATTCCATCCGGTTCTACTTCTGCTTTCCCACATCCAAATTCCTCCCTTCAAATTTGTTAGCTGTTTAGAATCAAATCAGATGCCTTGGCAAAGACGAGGTAAGCTAATGCTATCTTTCTCTGAATTTTTATGTTCCTCGAGCAAATCTTTGTTGAAGCCTTCCATTATTGCTTCTAGATTGATTGAACTAGTAAAAGAGGCGCAAACATCAGTGAGTTATGCTTACTTACCAGATGATGATGCCCCATTTTCTAAAGTAGTACAAGCACATGCTTTTTAAATTTCATGGTAACCTCAACTTGCCAAAAACTTATTTGTTTTTCCACGCGGAGGAACTGCCCAATTAGCCTTAAATTTGGTCAAGTTGTACCCTCCTTTTGATGTTCGTTGGTCTGTCATCATAGGATAAACATTCTTTCCTTGTTATTCCGTCCCTCCGCTCCACCATTTGATTGCATATATGAATTTAAAAGCGCGGCAGTTGGTTTGCAGAGACCAAGCACAGCTAAAGGTTTGGGTTTTGATCTTGATACTATGCTAGTGGCTGAACAAGATCCCAAAAGTTCACCATAAAGGACAAGCACTCGGGCATAAGGTAAGAAGATTCTTTGTATTAGCCTTTGTGTTCTTCTTCAGCAGTGACTAGCTATACTGCTATACCTTGGGGAAACTTCACTTCTTGGTTGTGACTTGCGCACTGAATTTGTGATTCACTTCTTGCTAGCTCCTCACAACATCGAACTGCTAATGACTTCCAACATGATCTTGCAGATATATATAATCTGCATCCATGGGCTGTGGAGCGTCAAAATGGAGTGATCCCGGTGTCGTACGCCAGAGAGCACTGTCAAGTGTCGGCGAGGTGGTTGTCTTCCTCCCAGGTCTCCGGGTACCAAGACCCATAGACTTCGCTCAGCAACTAGGTGATGATGACCTGAACAAGAGCGTGGTGGAGAGGCTGACAGCTCTGAGGGCCAGGGTTGTGGCAATGGCGACGCAGGAATCATTGGCGGCTCTGAAGCCAAGGCGAAGGGCTGCAGCGCGGCGTGGTGAGTCGGGTCGTTGCAGCATATGAATCCTGCCCTGATTATTCATGCTGAAGGTGAATACCAGAATTCTTGCTTTGATTGTAGTCTTTGATCTGCAGGAGGGTCTGGCACAGCTAATCTCCTCCAGGCTCTGGAAGAGTACTTGCCAGCTCTGCTAGGACTGGTGGAAGAAGGTGATTGTATATAAAGTACCAAATATCCCAATCATTGTTGTTTGGGTAAATAAATTGCTTTCCTGATTTATCATGATTCGGACATCAATGTTGTAGGCAGTGAGATGAGAAACAAAGTGCAGTTTGTATGGGCTAACCAAGAAGATGTGGCTGAGGTGAGAATTGAGCTCCCCTCTATATGCACCTATGCAAGTTCTTCTGAATGTTTTCAGAGTGATGCATGACTGGACTGCAGGAGACATCCATGGCAGATCCTTGGTACGAGGTGCTGTCCGTGCTGCATTTGATGGCCATGGTGTGCTTCTTGCAGGCTAACACCCTGCTTCTTCCTAGATCCTATGCTGATGGTCATGGTCCGAGAGTGTCAGAAGGTAGGTTCAGTTCAGTATCAACATAGACCTGGTGATCTCAGCTTAGTATCTATGCTTATTTTGGATTAGTAAGATTATTTTTAATCTTCATGTACGTTGTCCCCTGTGTGTGACGACTGTTGACAACATGAAACATGTGGTCGTGTGCAGAGAGCAGGCAAGCCACTGTTGATCTCTTCTTGAAGGCAGCTGGGTATTTGGACTGTGCAGTTCATCATGTGCTCATACATATACCACCTGAAAGAAGGTTTAATGTTTGAGGATCAAATAATGGGAATATCTGAGAGAAAATTCGCAATACACCCACTGAATTATCCTGTTTAATGTTTTAATTTCAGAAGAGAACTTCCAGTAGATCTAGCAGAGGGAAATCTTAAAGCTCTTAGCTTGCAAGGTCTTGGTCAGGTACTGCATTATAGCTCTTTTCATCTATATACTATTTATGCAGATATTCCAAAATAGTTAGAATGCTTGTACTTAATTACACAAATACTTCGATTGAAAGTAAACAATCAGGGTTCAATTTGAGCCACTAATTGTCTTAATATCCTCCAGGGGGTTGATATGCAGCTTGGACTAGCAATTGAGAACCCAAAGGCAACATTAGCAGTAAAACGACGCTTAGCTTGTGAGATGGTCAAATGCTGGAAACAGGTGTCTCTCTCAGTTCTGTCATCAGGCCCTAGCAATGCATAAATCTATTGTTTCATATCACAATTTCCATTTCATTGTGCATCCAACTACGAAACAATCTTGTTCATTTGTATGTCTGAGCTATTGTTCAACAGGTTAAGGATAGCATCCCAGAGCTTCCCTTGTCAGATGGATGGGGGAGAAAACATGCTCTATTTGTAAAATGGAAATATGTTGAAGCGAAAGTGTGCACACGATCTTACTCTCTTCTTTAATCATTTTTTGTTTCTAAATTGCATTTACAATCATCAATAAGCTACTTAAATTAATTTCCTTATCATTTTGATTTTTGCTTTTCCCCTTGCCAGGCTGCAGCATACTATTTCCACGGATTGATTCTTGATGAGGGAGAGACTGAAAAATCACAAGAGACGGCCATAGCTGCTCTTCAATCATCAGAAGAATTTATCAATGAGAGCAAAAGGGCTTCTGAGGCCTTCCACACAGCTCCACCAGCATCAAGGTGATTTAGCACCTCGAAATCTATTCATGCCTTATGTTTGACCATCTAAATTTATCTGCCTCCAAGCCAAACATTGTGCCCTCTACATCCGCCAAATGTTTAACAAAGATGTTAAACTCGATCGCCTGTTTACTTTGCAGAAGTCCATCTCCTTTTGGAACCACCAAATATCTCTTGGACATGGTCCCAAAAGATGCAAAAAGCAAGTTCCAGAGCTACCAGGAGCTGAACACACAAAAAGGGTAAGAATTAGACTCTTAGAAAGAGGTGAAGAAATAGCTGACACCATATATGCTATTTCTTTTTTTCCGTTAACAAAAAAAATAAAAAATCAGAGCATCAGTAAGAATTGGATTCAAAGAAAGAGATGAAGAAATAGCTGACACTGTTCGTGCTAATTTGGTTTTTTTTTTTTTTGTTGCGTAAATTCAGAGAGTTGAACATAGGAGCCAGCAAGATCATTGCGGCACCACCTCCATTGCCAGATTTTCCATTGGCTCTAAACCCTGAAGATTATGAGCTTCCTCATTCGGATCCATTGCAGAAGGGAGTTGAGCATGGATAAAGTTCATTGCCAACCTCAAGCCTCTTCTGGAAAATCAAGACCAGCTGATGAAGAATAAACATTCGGAAGCATTGCATAACACTAATATTACAAAAACAAGGTGATTTTGGAAAGAGGGAATGATCTTGTTACTGGTGACCAAGTCAGCAAGACCCTTCTGTAACCTGAAGAGCATGTAAAGTCAGAAGACTTGCCAAAAGACAGTGTTTTTTTTTTTTTTTTTTTTTTTTATATGAGATCTCTTAGGCTAAATTTTTGAATGACTGGTTTACACTTCTACATTAAGCACCTGTATATCCTACATTCTGTGTTTAATCAAATAACAAGCTGGATTCAAAGATCCAAGTTCAGTCTGAAAATATGACAAAAACCAATAAATTCTCAATATCTGTACAAAAAAC
Organism: Chrysopogon serrulatus; assembly: GCA_015844335.1. Classification (NCBI taxonomy): domain Eukaryota; kingdom Viridiplantae; phylum Streptophyta; class Magnoliopsida; order Poales; family Poaceae; genus Chrysopogon; species Chrysopogon serrulatus. The sequence continues at coordinate 20,667 of JADLZL010007344.1, forward strand.
AGACTTTAATGACAGTCACTATGGGTCCTTCAACAATACAAATTATGAGTAGTGTTAATTTAATCCCTCATATCAGAGAATAGTTTCACTTCGATTTTGTTATCATTCAGTCCCTTGGAATCTCAATTCATCGAACCAAGGTTAAACAGAAGAACAACAATATTTATATTGCCTGATGATGGCTTATACATGGAACATTAAAATAACAGAACATCCATTACAGATTAATATTCAAAATCAGTAACACAATTCTTGAAGAAAAAAGTAAGAAGATACAAAAGCAAATCAGTGTAGTTCTCCTGACAATTCTGGATGGATAGCTGGATTTACAACAACTTTACCAGGACACCAGAAAAGGGCAAAAAAGTCGAGCTCTGGTGTGCTGATGAGTAATTGAGCAGTTGAGTCACAAAGGTGATCAAGGGGGAAAGAGCAGATATGAAACATATGGTAGAAATCATTTGCAGTTGTTCGACCCTGTTACTGTGGCATGTGAATCACACATCTCAGGCACTTGTTTTCTAGCATCAGCTCAAGCGCTTTGTTGATTTCACTGAATGGTATATCATGCGTGACTAGGCCATCAACTTGGATTTCCTGATAAGTGACAAGAATACAAGATATAATAGTCAATGCGAGTATATGCTTTCTAACTCAATTTTCAGCTTAAAACATTCAACCAATATGTCAAAGAAATTAGAATGCTTTGTCTTTGTTAGTATCATAGTCATAGTGATCCGTAGTTTTCTGCCATCAATTTTAGTACACAATCACCATCCAATATGTCAACATGTATATTTAAGATCATCTTTGCACTTGCCTCTCTGCCTCACATAACACAAAAGGGGGAATATATTATATCATTACTCTTCTTTTATTTTCAAACATTTTTTTCTGTCAAAAAAGAAGAAATACCTTGTCTGAATATTTATCCACCAATGAAGGTAGATCAGATTTAGGTCTCCATCCTCCAAACAAAGATCCCTTGAGTGTTCTTCCAGATAGAAGAAATGCATAATGAGCAGACACTTCTGGCTTTGTTTTTGGTACACCAAGAGTTACAGTTACTCCCCAGCCCTAGCAAGTGGGAAATGCAAATGAATAGAAGGGAAAGGGATATGTGAAATATGTATGTATGAAAAGAAAATGCAAGACAAGAAACTACATCAGAACATGATTGAAGTGCAGTGGAGACTACTCCAGTATCACCCACACATTCAAAAGAGTAATCCACCCCTCCATCAGTGATCCTTTTGATTACCTGCAAGCATAAAAAAAATCTACTTACATGCACTTAGCGAACGATATGCACTGTCTTTTGTTTATTTCCCCAACTAAGTTGTCAGCTCATACATAGTGTGATTATAATTCAACAGTTTATTAGTGTAGCAGTCAAGCAGAATTGCATGATACCAAAAGAGAGTGATGGGCAGGTGACTAATTGTGTGCTGTAAAATACCTGTTGAACAGGTTCACTCAATTCATCTGGGTTAATAAAATCTGTGACACCAAATGATTTCCCTGTACCAGGAACAAAATAATTAATACGAAGAGGGCTCATAGCAGAGTGTACAACTTGACACCATAGCGGTGACATACCCTTCTCTTGCTTCTCAGGATTAGTATCAACTCCTATAATCTTGGATGCCCCCCGAAGCTTAGCACCTTGAGCGACCTAACTCAGCAGACATATATCTTGTAACTACAGTTCTTGATTTGTAATAATTAACTTGTAATGACTACTTTTCAAAAAAAAAAAAACATAATGGAACCTTATGTATATACTCACAGAAAGTCCTACGGTCCCAAGACCAAATATAGCTACACTTGAGCCCTTTGATACATTAGCTACGTTCCAGACTGCACCGAGTCCTAAAGATGGAACCATGAACAAAGAGAGATGATCAGATATCATAAAAATGTGAAAGCATGCAAGTTGCAAAGGCACTGGTTCCTACAAACAGACAAGCTGACACAGCTACTCTCAGATATCTGAAGCTCTGAACCTCAGGATTTACCTGCAGATACACCACAGCTCAGCAGACACACCCTGTCCATTGGCACAGTCGGGCCAACCTTCACCGCACATCCGGAATGGACAACTGTGTACTCGCTGAAGCTTGACACTGCACAGTAATGGTACACAGGTTTCCCCTTGACAAAGAAGCGGGTCTTCTGATCACTGTGCATGACACCCTTCCTCTCCAAACCAAGCTTCTGGCACATGTTGCTCTTCCCCGAGACACAATGCTTGCAGCTCTTGCATTCCCCAATGAAGACAGTGAGAACGTGGTCTCCGACTTGGAACTCGGTCACACCTTCACCGACACTCTCTACTACTCTATAGATCGAAGGTGTTCAGATCATCAGATGTCATTATTACAAGCAATTTGCAAAGCTCAACACATAGCAGCATTATGGGAGATAAAAGAACGCACCCGGATGCCTCGTGGCCGAAGACTCTGGGGAACAGATCAGGTTGCGCCTGTTGGAATTGGAACAAAAAACAGATAGGCAAATCCGTTCATAGAGATAGTTCGTCTCCGGCTCTCAGCTAAGGAAAAGCTTTTCTAATTTGACAGGAATTCTCAAACAAAAATGGGGAGAATGAACATCAGTACGCAGGACGGCAGGAGGCTACCCATCGCAAACGCAACAGAGCTGCAGCCGTGGTGCCGTAGCGCATACCTTGGATTGCCAGGCAGTGACGTCGCTGCGGCAGACGGATGTGGAGAAGACCTTGACGCGGATCTCCATGGGCCCCGGCGGGGCGACCTCCACCTCCTCCATCACCAGCGGCTGGCCCGGCCCCCACGCCACCGCCGCTGCGCGCGAGCCATCCAATTTTACTCGCTACCAATTGCCACCGCGCGCAAACGGCGTAAACAAAGCCTAAACGAGAAGTCAGGCAGCGTGGGCTCGTACCTCGGCAGGTGATGGCGGCCGGAGGCGACGAAGATGCAGCGTCGGCGGCCATTCCGGTTATCGGACTCCGAGCACCCTCCTGTGCGAGGTTGGTGCGAAGAGGGGAGGTGCTGTAGTGGACAGAAGACAGAAGAGTCAACCTACCCCGCTTGGCCTACGTAAAAATTCCTCCGTTGGTATCGCGCATTCGGTGGGGGTTGACAAGGAATTCAGGAGGGCTAGGTAGCAGCAACTCTCCCCACCAACCATTTTTAACATCTTTTGACAGTATCAAGTTTATTTGCCTGCACGTCGCTGACCAGATTCAAATTTTTAGCCGGACTATGTAATGCCAGACTCAACCGATGCAAGACATTTATTTGTTTTTTGAGGCCAAATTAGTACGAGATTGTGTTTGTTTACCTATATTGCGCTAGAGGACTTGTACGTTAGCCACTTCTACCCACTACTTGCGCACAACATTAGAGCCCTAGTGAGCTGATTTAGGAGAAACGAGAAGAAAAGATGTTCCTGAAGAGCCTAATTTGTGGTGCTTTGGAGATATCACAAGCTCTTTAACAGTTTAAGCAAACAAATAAGTAGCCTGCACGTTCTCAGTCAGACCCTGAGTGCCATCCAAACAACCAAACACATTCATATTGAACTTTAAAAGGCAACACCAACTCATGATATATTGAGTAGATATAGAGCTACACAGATCGTTAAGATAGAAAAAAAGGCTCAACTTAATTTAAAAATATACTAGCCTAGTTTTAAAATAGTTGATATTATAGGACTCAAAATTTGTCCTAGAAATATCACTCTCACTCTTAATTTGCCATTCTCACTTCTCACTTCGCAATACATCTTTCTTTTTCCAATACATCTCCATCTCTACTTTTTTTAGTTAATTTAGTCCTTTTCTTTCTATATTGCATTGGTTTCTATGAAAAAGTATAAAACGCAGTATTATAGGACAGAGAAAGTCGTTTGCTTTAGAATTAGTATTGGATGCACCCAGAATATAATGTTTGGATGGTTTGACAATTGGTGAATAGAAATTTGCTCCAATATCAAGGTATTTGGCATACTGCCACACTTCCTCAATTTCGAGCCAACCTCATTTTTTTTCTCGCCGCTGAAGTCTATACCTCTCCAATGGAGCCTACCTCCTTCACTTGCACCCCATGGTGGGCTTGCCCTCTCCTCCTCCCTCCATCCACTCTGCTGGGCGGACATGCCTAGCAGGTAGCAGCCCTAGCTCCCTCCCACACAACGTTTAGCAACAGTCGGTGGCATGCACCCATTCTCCAATGGCACACTCCGGTCTCCGGCGCTCTCGGCCATGGCCTAACTAGACAAGGAAGCGTTGGAGGGTTGGTTGGTGGGCGCTGGTGATGGCAGGAGCCAGCAAGCTGGCTAGGTTGTGGGCATGGTTGAGAAGAGAAGATGAATGAATTCTCAATTGCACACCCAAACACGAATTGGTATTTGCCACTGCTCTGGATTCCAAGTAGTAATTTCATCTACATCCAGACAACTGATTTGGTACAGCTCATTTTCAAAACTAGTATCATTTGCTATTGATACCCAATTGAATTCCAACAGCTCAATATCTACACCCAAACGGGTCATTAAAAAGTACAATATTTTTAGCACCAAACAAATATACTATAAAAAGGAAAATGTTGCATCGTTTTTTCCCCATAAACTTGCTCAAACTTAGGTTAACTTAAGAGTAAAACCAAAACACCTTAGTTTTAGAACTTACATTTTGAAAATAAAGTGCTGAACTGGACTACACGACACCACTTTCAGCTGGTTCTCCAGTGTGCTATGGGGATGCAATAATTCTGCTAGAGCAAATAGCTTCAGAGAATCCATATGAAACCATCTTACATTCCAATTATTCAGTTCAAACATCTAAAAAATTCTTCTAAAGCACATCAGAGCTCTAGAAACTTCTAAGAAATGTCTTGCAAGAAAAATGAATAATTCTTTTGCAGTCATCATTTTACACCAATAGCAACACCACACTATACACTGGTTACCAGGGGTAGTTTTTCTAAGTGGAACTCAGTAGCATTTTGATTACTACAAGTAGAGTAAGGGTTAAAATCTATACCAAGTTAGCTGATCAGGTTCAAACTGGGGAATGGTAATCTGTGGGCTATCTTTTCTCTTCGAGAGCCCAAAGCCCATGGTCATCTCTTTTTCTTGCTTTCGTTAGGTCTGATCATCTGCACAGGTGCAGCTGGAATGCGAGCCCACCACTCTCTAATTCGCCTGCGGAATTTTTCAGTGTGCTGTTTCCTTAGGGGCATCTCCCTTGTGTACATCTCAAGGACTAACATCTGTAGCAGATGCCTGGACGGTACCAAGAGAAGAAATGCAGCTGCGACAATAAGGACAGCTGCAACTACTTCAGTGGCCTGCATAGGCAGAAGATGGTATTAGCATTTGCCAAACTGGAAATCACTTGTACGGCTCAAGTCTGCCCTGCTTTAGAATTCTGCGGAATAAATAAATATGTAATGTTGCCATAAATACATGTTGGAGTACAGAATCAGAACCAAGATCTGAAATAAAGAAACATTCATCACATGACTTAGTTTGCAAAGTAAATTTTAATTAGGAATATCAAGAGATTGTTTATATAGATTAGCCTGTGCGAAAACGGACTAACACCCTGGTAATTATCAAGATATTGAAAGCCAGAGATGTCAAACAGCAAAGATCATAAGACAAACCTTAGGAACACAGGCAAACAAGACAGATCTGAACTTCAGAAGAGTAATATTTGCAGCCTGTAGAGATTCTTCTAACTTGGATATAGCCTCCTGCAATGTCAAAATCTGCTCAACAGCATTTTTACTTGGAGGAGGTTTCACTTCAAGCACTTCCAACAATTTTCCGTCTCCAGTATACTTATGCCAAAGCATGATAATAGCAAAAGTTAAGGAAACAAAGGGCACGATGTAACTGACGAGACCCCTGTGAAACAAAAAAGGGAAAGCTGAATTAATGTGTATAAGCATACTTGATAAGATCTGACAACAACAATGAAATTACCTTTGAATAACATACAACATAAAAATTAAGAATAGAAGTGATTTCAACGGATCTTCCCATTGGCTGAGAGAGTAAACAATCTTGCCTACTTGAATGAAAGGGAAGAGTAACTCCTGCAATATAAGGCAATCCATCAGAATGCAAATCACCTTGCTACTGAAGTATCATTTGAGAAATAGTTGGGTAATATGAAAGGCCAAGGAACTCTACTAAAGAACTAATATGAAGCATGAATGCATAGAAGTATTGCCTGAATCCAAATCAACATGTTTTATAATTGAATCCTTGGCAACAAAGAATCTTACTTACTTCCCATTGCATGTGCCAAAAAAGGAAGATATAAACAAACCTGCATGAGGGCAAGATTTGCATCAACGCCTTCCACCTTTACTTGATCAATTGTAGCACGTGCTGACTCTATTCTCTCAGAGTAACAAATTGACTCTTTCAGGGCAGCCTCCAGAGATTTTGTTACACCAAAGCAAACAGCACAAAAGCTCATTTCCTTTTCAGTTTCAGCTTTTGTCTTCAGCAGAAGAAAACCCATTCTAGAGAGAGCATACAAAGAAAATGGTACAGAATGGTTCTCTGACATTTTATCGACTGCAGAATCAATTGCCACATGTCTCAACGAAGAGTCCAAGAGTTGGAAATAGTTAGTATACAGTGCTTCTAATACCATGTCTCCTTTTGGAAGCTTTTCTGCTAAGCTAAAAGTAAGTGTTGTTTTGAAGTGGGAAGGAGCAATATGAAAAGCTTCTTTGACAGCAGAGTATCTCAAGATGCCTAGGATAGCTTTTGAGAGTGCTTCTGCTCTCTGAACATCTCCAAGATTGAACTTCCTAATAAATCTGTTCACCTGCAATACTTCACGGGTGATTGCTAACCAAAAGTCCCTTCGTGAAGGACCTCCTAATTCAGGGAAATCGAAATAAATTGGTTCTGTCCTGTAAAATAAGGCAATTAATGACAACTGCAGAGTTCAAGAAAGCAGGTATCGGAGAATGCTTCACCCTTTCAATACTTACAAAGTGCTTGATTTGTACATCACAGCTTTATCAAAGAGGCGGACACCCAGCGGTCCAGTCAAATCACGTTTAACCACTTGATTTGAATCTGTTGATAGGTCGTATTTAACAATCTTATCACCATATCCCACTTTGATACTCTGAAAATAAAGAGCATGTGTTGTGAGGACCAATCTTCCTGCCAAAAAGAATGAACATATTAATTGGTTTCCAAAGTGAAGCATGTCTGCCAGTTGAGAACTTGTATGGAAATTAATTAATTCACCTGGCCATGCTGATATTCCAATATGTTGCAGTACCGGATGAATGGGCTTGTCTCCATCAATAGCTAATATGCATTCTCCAGCATCAAGATGAAAACTGGAGGCAAGTGATGATTGCATGATACCTTTTACAGACCTCAATTCCCTGTAAATAACAATGATGATGTTCTTAGCACCTCTCATTGGATCAATCATAAAATCATGAACTACTTAAGATCCACAACCCCCTATTTTCTCCTAATTTCTTCTATAAAATATATATCCTGAATTCCAGATCCAAATGCAACCATCAAAACCTAATCACACTGAAACAAAGAAATGTACTCCTTACGCAACTTCAGTTGCAGAGGGATACTTGGTATGCTTAGCTTACCTGGAATCATCATTTGAATATTGAGGTTTCAATTTTGTATGCAAGAACGCAATGCATGCATTAACAAAAGACAGGTACGATAGATCTCAAAATTTTTGAAAATTTAAGAAGTTTTATTTATTCATTACCTGTCTAAACTCTTGAGATACTTGTCATAAACAAGAAAGTGCAATCGGCCTCCAGATGAACTTGTAAGTGCGTCAAACAGATTGTGGACAGTAACCAGGTCAGCTATTATTGGGCATGAAGGTGCTATTCGTGCAAAAGCACTTAACCCGACTGTCTTCTTGTCATCAACCTAAATATGAACGCCAATAGATTATCATGTGTATTGCCACAGAACAAATATGGTTGTCAGTATAGAACTAACTTGAACAGCCAATCTTGTGGAATTTGCATAAAAGATTGACCCCTCATCCTCGTCTTCAATCTCAAGGGTATCCCGCACAATAGAACCCTGACCACCACAACAGAAAGAGAGAAAAACATAACTTAATCCTCTGAAGGCTAAGGAAAATGAAGACATGGTCACGGTCTTTTTCCTTTCAAAGATATCCATATGATGAATAAGGTGCCAAAGTGGTTGCTTATAAAGAATGCAGCCTTGAAAATTTCTCACATTTTCTACTGACGCATCCTGAGCACCGGGGGTTTCCCATGCAAGCATCATATCAAACATCAAGCAGCGAAGATTCTTATCAGCCAAATAGTCTGGAAGTGTAGTAACTTCATGAAGAGCTTTGTGGCAGCAATACTCTAAAAGGTCTCTTGCATATGTATTGGCCTCATTACAATTGTGTGGAAAATCAGTCTCAAAGCCTTGCTGCAAGTTCTCAATTGAAAGAGCAAGAATCCTGAAATTGTTGAAGTTAGGAAACAAAGCACTTTCACTTCATAACAGAGCATCTTGGCAGGAACCAAGAAAAATCACGTCAACAACAAAGCTATAGTTAAATATGAACTTGAGAGGATCATGACCCGATCTTAATATTAGTGCTAACTATCATATCCTCCTTAGCATAGAATTGGCTCATATTAAAAAAAAAAAAAAAAATGAATTCAGCCTTAGTTGATCTAATTGTGCCCACTTTATGTAGCTTGCTACCTCCGTTCACAACATGCCCAAACTTAATGAGAAACTCCATGCTGAAATTAAGCACGAACTCTGGCAAATTTAAGTGTGAAGTGCACATGTCCGGCAATAGGTAATTTCAGTCCCATTGGAATAGGTTGTTTTCTCCATTCCTTTCACTAATTGATAGGAAGAATAAGCCTTGACACAAGATGAATATACCAATTAAACACTCAGTCTAGCAAAATCAAATGTTGAGATTGTTCTATCTTTTACCCAGCAATCGCCCAGTGGGATTCTCTGTACTGTAACTCTAAACTTCCAAGTACCAATCGAGTTTGGGGAGAGCAGCAATCTGCTTCATTTGGGTGTAGTTCTAGTGCGATCCTCCGGAACCGTGGTAAACACACCAATCACGATCACAAAAATCATTCGTGCGTACTGTTTGAATAGTCAGTGGGTAGCTCAGATAGAACTTCTACAGCCAATCCCTAGCGGAGTAGGATTCGAGTCAGGCGAAGGCGCTACCTCGAGCAGCGGGAGACGACGGAATTGGCGACGGAGGAGAGCTGCGGGATGCTCCCGTCACCGCCGCCGCCCTCGCCGTCGATGGCCGCGGTGGCGGAGGGGGAGGCGAGGAAGGCGGCGGCCGCCGCCGCCCGGCGCTGGGCGAGCCGGGCTAGGAAGGTGCGGATGGGCTTCTCCCGCACCCACGCCTCCACGATCCCCATGCCGGCCGCCCTCGCTCTCGCCGTCGGTTGCCTTGTCCCCCGCCTCGGTTGCTTGGACTGGAAGCGTCGCGTTCGTGCCTTCGTTTACTCTGTCAGACTGGCAACACGCGCCTCGGGAGCTTCCGGCCCCCCGCCGCGCCGTAACGGCACAGTGCCCTTTGCGTGCGTGCTTCTTCGTGTAGAGTTGTCGACGAGACAGGGGAGAGGTAGGGGACTGGCAGCCGGTTCGCCGCCCTCGACCGAGATCTCCAACCGTCCGGTGCCTCCAGCCCTGACCGTCTTGCCTATCTAATGCTTATCCAACTATATAACTAGGTTAACTATAAATAAAATAATTTTGAAATAATTTTTAGCCCTAGCCAGTAACTAGTTACCTGCATCAAACTAAGTCATTGAGAAATTTAGAAAATGCATCAGGCGTTGATTATGCTTTTTAGAGGGGATTTGTTTGCTGAATTATATTACCAGTTTAAAGATTGGGATACATGGAATTGGGAATTTTTTTATTTTTTTTATAAATCAACTATTTTAATATTTAAAATATTCTATTATAAAATATTTTAATTATTATGTGTCCGACATAGATAAATCATGTTATGACGCCATACATATTGGCGTGAGAAACAGAAAGCAGGTACAAATAATAACTTCACAACGGCTCGGCGGCAAGAGCCCCTAACAGCCGCTCATGACTACACTCATGGTGTGACCTCGGCAGTCAACGTCGAGGCCACAGTCACCTACACGTGGAGCGAGGGGAGGGAAAGAGAAGTACGAGTATTTTTAGTTTATATATACTCCCTCCATCCCATGGACTTTGTCACTTGAAAACTGTGTTTATGAGGGGGACACGATAAAGTCTATGAGACGGAAGGAGTATACGGGAATAAAATGGTCCTTGGTCACCTGCATGTAGTAGGCTAATGCCATTAAATACATAAAAAATGACATGATTTAATTGGAAGAAAAATTGTAACACCAAATGTCTAACTTGACAAATAGTGATAATATATATTTTAGAAGCGCGAAAATTGCAATCACATGGATAAAAAAGAACCCCGACGTATATAACTGGAGGAGGTCTGGAGTACGCGATGTGCGTTGGCACGATCGGACGGCCGAGAAAAAAAAGGAGACCCGGCCTATCAAATTGGTTCAGGATTCCCCTTCCGTCCGCTGCATTCCTCCGCGCGTGTTCTGTCCGTCTCTCTCTCGCCCTCATCTCGGACTCTCGGTCTCCGACGACTGGTGGGCCGCTGCTGCCGCTGCCAACGCCGCCCTAAGCCAGGTGCCGAGGCTTTCGTTGGTCTCTTCGCCGGCGACGAGCACCCACCAGGTACTCCCGCCCCTTCTCTTCCCTTCATGTTGTGCGAAGCTGGGCACCGAAACCCTAACCTAAAGCTATTTAGCTATTTGATTGACAAGCCTCCTAACTTCGAAGTTTTTGCAAAAAAATTGTTGGGTGTACATGTGTACGCCCATGTCCCTTTACTGGATCCGCCCCTGATGAACATTGTTAGCTGACTTCCTTATTGCATAGATTAGAAAAACAGATTGCTTCATTAATGACTTGTTTGGATGCATAGGTATAATTGTTAGCTAGGTAATTTTTAGCCATAACTCATCCGAACAGGGGGCTAATAGGTGGGCTAATTTTTGAGCCAAGCCTCCAACTAGTTGTTGAGCTAATTTTGTCTCAGCTAAGAACTAGCCCTAGCTGATCCAAACAGGCCCTAATTGTCGAAGTTTGCACTCAACGATTTAAATACCACATAGAAGAATACATGTTTTATAATGTAGATTGAAGAATTATCCATCGGTCATTATTTATCAAAAACTCAAATAGCATGCTTAATCAATGCATTTTAACCCATTAGAAAACCTTGAATTGTTTAAAGTCACCTCAAGCTTTTACAGGATGCTGTAAGTTGTAACCATAGTCACAGGGAACAGAGTTGAAGCTGCATCCTTCCTGACTGTGGAATGTGGGGACATTCTCTTTTTTGCACCTTGTAAAAACCTTTCGCAAACCACATTCCTTGACCCGGCTGACCTGGGACTGGGAATTTTGTGACTATGGTTGTGACATAATAGTGACTTAGCAACAACAAAGAAAAAAAAATGCAAAAAAAAAAAAAAAATGCAGGAATAGATATCCCAAATCCCCAATGACATAGATATGCGAGGAGGGAGGTCTTCATGACCAGTCTTCAATTGCTAGGCTTAGAGAATTTGGGAATTGTGACTTTGGACTGATTTCTGCGTAGAAATTTTGTTTTTGGGTATTTTGCAGAAGCCATATAGTTCTTTGCCTGCACCTCTGCAAACTTTTTTTTTTTTAATTTATTGGCTCTCAAAAATATGAGTATCATATATCAGCTTGCATAATGTTGTACAATATATCAGTGCTAGAAACTATACACCACAAATCTGTGCTAGATACTGACATGTCCATTGCTTAGAGTAAGTGTTTTTTTACAATTTGATACTGTTGGTGCTTAATCTCCATATTTGAAATGTTACTCAGCTTGCTGTTTCCCCATTTCTTTGTTTGCTTCACCAGAGTCCTTTGCAGGTAACAAATAGTCAGCCCCCTAAACAAGTCAGTAACAAACCTATCACTCTGTTAGATCCCTATTGGTATGACCAAGAAAATACAGCAGTCTACACCAATGGGATTGTGGGATGCTATATTCGATTTCCTCAAGGACACTTAATGGTCATTTGCTTGTTTCATTTCCTTGATAGTATTATGTGTTTATGGTTTATTTCTTCCATAGGACTCAGGATAAATGTGATGCACTTTATGACCGTTTCATTCACTAACCTACACTTGTTCATTTAGCTTGTGCATGAACTGAGGAACTGTAATATGAACTTATGTCTCTTTATCTTTCCTCCACTTAAGTGATAACTTCCAATATTAGGCTTCCTTGAAACCATTGGTAAGTACATATCACTTATTGGCACACTAGTATGTTCTGAGCCTCTGAGGATTGGTTAAATGATTTTACTACTAAAGGCTCCGATTGGTTCCTAGGAATTGAGAAAAATGGAAACTAATTCCACATTATGTGAATCTTAAGTGCCATGAAGGATAGGAATGATTCCAATTGTATACTAATCCAACAGAATGTGATTCTTCTCTTCACCCCTTAAATGTCTAGATCTGGAATTGTAGTTTTGACTCCTTCAGCTACATGCTCCTCTCCATCTCTCCAAGGGAGAGAAGCAGTGAATGGATCTGTGAGGAAAATGATTAGAACATCTAGATCCTTGCTGATTATTAATGTGAATCCTTCAACGGTTTCTGCCTGAACTCTTCCTGGGCATGAAGCCTCCACAAACACAAGGATCAGCTCCATGAGCACAATGGCACAACTGTTGTCTGGTGTCATGGTTGCTACCCGGCTGGCTGCTGCTGCTTGCTTGTTTAGATGTTATCATTTACGAGAAGCTTTCAATTCCAGATAGCACCCTAAACACAAAAAACAAAATTTAAATTGGCTGGATTTAGATTCAGTTTAAAAACAGGATTCTAAACACTTCCTAGAAATTGGCTTCAATGGTGCTGTATGATTGTTAGGCTGTTTCTATTTTTTAGGGATGGGGGAGGGGGAGGGGGTTTATTGTTTAAAAATTAAATTTTCTTTTATCAGAGTGTCATTTCTTTAAAGAAATGTTTGCCTTTTTCCAATATTTCAACCAAAAGTCATGTAACCAAAGCTTCTCTTATTATTGTTATTTAAGATCCGTTGTTCCATTCGACATGGCGTGCCATCCTTATATTATGCACTCGAGGCCAAATTTAGTAAAATGAAGGATTTCATCAACTTTCAGATTTGTGTAATCATGTACTTTAACTGTGAATACTATGTGCTATTGTTTCTCTTTGGTTCTTCCAATATAGCTGCAATTAATTTGTGCAGAACTTTTCATGTACTAACAATCAGTGATACATTCTGCTCATGTTGCCAGTAAACAATGATCTTTGGTGTTAATACTGACTTGCGTGCTTCGAAGTCCTAGTATATATTGAACTTTTGAGTTGCTGTTCAATTGATAGACACTCTTTTAAGTGTAGGATGAATTCTAAGCGTAGGAGGAGTCATAGCCCAGTTGAATTCAAGGAAGGTCGTGACAAAGATTATGAGACTTCTGGAAGGAAGGATAACTCAAAGAGAGCTAGATGACACATGTAATGCTAGAAGAGGTCATGAATCGAGTAGACACTCTGATAAGCATTCCTATGGAACATCACGTGAATCCAAGAGGCATGATGACTATAGGAGGTACCATGATAAGTACGGTGATGATTATGGTAGGAGCCATCCAAGAGCCTCTCGGTCAGACCGGGAATCAAGGGTTGATACTTATTATGATCGCTCAAAACATGATAGCACATCTGGTAGATCACGTCGTGAGCAGCGAGATAGGTATGGAGAAAAATCTGTCAATCGAGATCAGAGGAATGTAAATGAAGGAAAGCAGGAGTCCCCTGGTGGCTATCAAAAGAATGATGGTGGAGAATACAATAAGTATACAGATGCAAGAAAACAAGAGTACAGAGGTTATGGAGATGATAGAGATCATTACAGGGCTGTTAGTAAGAACAAGGAAATCATCAAAGAGGAGGAGGTCCTGAAGAGGAGAAATGGAAAGGAAATTGAGAAAGAAGCTTTGGTGGAAACTAGGGAGAAGAAAAGAAGTTTATTCAGCTCTACTGGGCCGAATGTTGATAATCCAGGGGGTTAGTTGACTTTTTTTGTTCATGTACTCTCTTTTTTGTGCATATTTTTTCTATTTTTAGTCTCAAGCAGTGTAAATTTATGGAATTTCACAGATGCCAAACCATCCTCAGCCACAAATGAAGCCTTGGATAACTCTGCAGGAACTGTAGATGGTGTGAATGCAGCTAAAGTTGCAGCTATGAAAGCTGCTGAATTAGGTACGCATTTCCTCATATCGTAATGTTTCAACACTTTTTTTTGTTCCATTCCTGTCATATCTCCAGGACCTATATTCTCCTAGCTAATTTATTTATTTTTTCTCTTGTGCTTATCTTTACATTGGCGCATTCAACTATCAGCAATGCAAGCAATGCTGCATGGTTTAAAGAAAAGGGAAATTGTATTTGATGATTTTGATGTTCTGAACATTGTACTGAGTCACTGATAATTGATAACACAAGAAACATATGGCATCCAGTGAGATGGCCATAGTAGTAGTAAACACATTCCTGACAATTTGAGCTGTGGCTTTGCATCATTGACCATCCTTTCGTGCTTTATGGCAGTGAATAGGAACATTGCAGCATTTGGTGCTGGAACTGGGCGCTTATCCACTGATCAGAAGAAAAAGCTTCTTTGGGGTAACAAAAAGAGCAATCCCTCGGAGGAGGTAGGTTTCAGTGAATATATGACTTTTTTTTTTCGTTTTCATTTCATTCAGTTATTTATCCCTGATGCTACAGGCAAGTAAACGTTGGGAGTTGTTTTCTGATCGTGAGCGCCAAGAGAAATTTAACAAACTCATGGTAATTCCTCTCTTCGAAGCTGAGTTTTCAATATTTTAGTCCTTGCAAATTTATTCATATTCCATTTCAGTAAGACATGTATACCTCATTACTCTGCAATGCACTAACACGGTTTTAGAGTCTGAGGATGCCTTGGTGGCTATGGTATATCGCAGGGTGTGAAGAGCAGTGCCCCAGTTCAGGAAAACATGGTCGAGAACAAGGCCGGGAGCTCGGTAGAAGAAGCCAAGAAACTGGAGGAGCTCGACACCAACCTGGAGAAGCATTACATAGCAGGCCTCCGCAGGAGAGACGGCAGGACAGTCGGCCTTGGCCTCTAGAAACGCTGCTTGCTGATGCTGCGGCATTGAAAAATTCAGAGAGTTTGCTCTGTACAATCTCCAGTGTCTTGTTTTTTCTTGCACTTATAAATTTTCCTGCCTGGTTTACGTTAACTATCTTGCCGGGTTATATTGAAGCTCTAGAACATCTATGCCTGATTGACACTCCTGTACTGCGTTGGCATAACCATTCTGGAGTTGTAATTGGCAGGTTATTTTCTCTCTGCGCCCAAAGAATGTTTGGTTTGAGGCCTATATGCCTACCAAGAATCCTGTGCAGCTGTGCAATAAGATAGATTCCCTCAATAATAACGGTCATTGTTAGTTACTTTCGAGTTTAAAGCTCGCGAACGTAATCAAAGTTGGTAAAGGAAAATACTTGTGCCTTCATATGCTAATAATAAGGATGCCGAAAACTATGGACGTGGATAGAATGTCTTGGTTTGCACTTTGTAGCTATGGCAGGCATTGCACTGCATATTTTAAGTGCACAAAAAGCTTAGGCTTTTGATGAAAACAATGGGGTAAGAAGTCTCATTTCAATTTTTATAATCTGTTTTTTACATGCCGGATTAGGTTTGTCTTAAGTCAAACCTATTTATTTTTATTATTAAAAGAAATCTTAAATCATGTGTTTAGTGGTAGGAAATAGATACTTCTTCAACTGCCCATAAAATGGAGGCCGGAGAGCCCCTCTGGCACTGTTCAGCACTATTTATGTGGGTCCCGCATGCGCTGATCGTCACTGTTCATGCGGCCCCCACATACACTGTTCACCGTCGTTTTTTTCGCAGCAGCGGAGCGCCCATCGACCTAGTATGCTAATCCGGAGAGAAATTTAAGACTACAAAAAACCGATTGTGAAGTTGCATATACGAATGAATGAGTGGCGCACACTCGTGGCTGAAGCATCAGCCCACATCAATTTGTCTGCATTGGTCCTAGTTCTATGTTTATGTGTTTATTAATGTCTTATGCCTCCTTTGGAACGCATAAATTTTACAAAAAAATAGTTTAATTTTCAAATAAAAACACAGTATCAGAAAAAAAGAATCACGCATCCCGAAGAGGGCCTTGTCTTGTTCAGTTTCTGATGAAATTAAATCAGAAATTTACTATGATTTTCTATAACTGACGGATCCGTTTGAATACAAGACCAAAAAAATTACGCATTGATAAATCGATTGCACACGCAGATTTCTTCCTTTTGTGGTTTTTTGACACCGACAATAAAACGTTACAGTAACTTACGATTGCCAGTCGAGATACACGTTGTCACATGAACCGATGGTTTTATTTTTATCCCCTTTTCTCCTTATTATCTCATATAATAAAAAAAGATTATTTTTCCTTCCCTAACTTTCGTGGAAGTCCGTTTTTTCTCTCTCTGAACTCTAGAACCAGACAAACAATCTCTCAACTTTTCAAACCGTACGTTTTACCTCCCTAAAGTGGTTTTGACGGGCGGTTTTGCTATAGTGATAGTGATTTTATCTTTATCTTTTTTATTTATTTTGGCTTAATTTTAAAAAATCATAATAAATCATAAAAAATCATAAAATAGGAAATCTAATTTTGTTGGACCCACATGAGTAGATCTACATAGTGAATATATAATATGGTATGTTTTAGTACAAAGTTTTTGCTAGTCTTTTTTATTTATTTATTTGGGTTGAATCTTTGAAAAATTATAGTAAATCATAGAAAAATCATAAAATGGAAAATCTATTTTTTTAGACTCCACGTGAGTAGATCTACACATAAACATATTATTTTGGTATACTTGATTACAAAGTTTTTCTTTGTAGCTTTAGATATATGTTTTTCTTTAATTAATTGAAATAATTCATAACTGTAGCTTCTATAATTATTTTGTTAGACTAAAACATACCATATTATATGTTTACCGTGTAGATCTATTCATGTGGAGTCCAACAAAATTGGATTTTTCATTTTATAATTTTTCTGTGATTTACTATTATTTTTTAAATATTCCATCAATATGAATAAAAAAAAAAAAAATTAGCAAAAATTTTATATTAAAGTATACCATATTATATATTCATTGCAGGAGTAAAAAAATAAAAATACTGTTACTATAGCTAAAATGTCGAAGAAGATAAACCGGATTTTGCCGATCAACCTGAATCTAAACCGGGCCTCGGCCCCAGGGGCCGTCAAGAGTCCTCTACCGCTTCTCCAATCTCCATCCTGACAGAACAGCCTCCCAAATCCCAATCGACAGACGACAGAGTCCGGACCTGAGGCCCCGGCGCGGCTAGTCTCGAAGCTTCCGTTCGGAGCCACGAGCCAGGGTTAGGGTTTCGCGGCCTCCCGTCGTCAGCCCCAGCCATGTCCGGGCGCGAGGTCCGCGAGTACACCAATCTCAGCGACCCCAAAGGTGTGCGCCTCCTTGCGCTGATTCGTCGATTTACACACCCCTGTTTTTCCAATTCCTGAATGGGGTGTTTGGCTCCGTGCATGTGCAGACAGGAAGTTTGGGAAAGGGAAGGACAAGATTGACGATGAGGACATCACCTTCCAGCGCATGGTTGCAAAGGTTAGACCGAATCGTCATTCAACCTCTGCTCCGGCTTACTGTTTTGTTGTACTGCATACCTGTATGCTCGTTTTAGTTTTTTTTTTCTGGGTTAAATGTAGGCATGTTAAGCAAGAGTCATTTCGAAATTTTAATTAGCCATCTGGTTATTCTATGCATTTAGACGTAATTACTATTTAGTGTTGTTGTCTGCTGATACCTAGATTATGTGCAAGTCTCGCAATGAACAATTTGGATTGTTGAATGAATTGACATGCCAAGTGGGAGCTGAATTCATGTACTGTTTGTTTTGTTTTCCTTTTTACAAGGACTAGTAGAGAAGTTAGATAAGGCAAGGGCACGAGGACAGTACCTTCAAGGCTTCAAGTTGTTTTTACTGAGCCATGCTTTCAGATTTAACAAGGCTGTTAAGAACCAATTTGAATTGTGACAAAGTTGTAGCTTGCCGGTGTAGTTAGTTTGTTGATATTATGCAGTTGAGAATAGGCCTAGGCCTCCTTCTTTTGGATCTAAGAGACAATGTTGTGTCTCAGAGAACAATCCATGCATTTGAGCAATTTGTGATTTCAAGTGCTTTGTAGATGTTTCTGTTTTAGACTTGCATCCTAGAAATACATTTGGGTTGGCTTTGTTGTGAAAAGATGGATTTAAAGTTGCCTAGATTTAGGTTGCAGTCCTGCAGCATTCTTCAGACCACCATGCTAGTTTGTTGGTAAAATAACATTTTTTGTTGGTTTTGGTCACACGAGGATCCCTTGCTTTTCCTTGAACGCTTGATTAAATGACTATGCATTTCCAATAGGTGTCAGTGTACAATGTTCTTATAACATGCCCTGACAGGGATTTTGGCTCTCTACTCGGTGGTTGATACCAACAGATGCAAGAGGTTGCTGGTGAGAGGGGAGGCTATCTTCATGGGCGAGGAGGTATCTTGCTTCTTTTGCAGGAAGACCCTTGTAAAGTTGTAGGTTCCTTGTTAACCTTGTTGTCTATGCTACTTTTGTGTTCTTCAGCATTGGACAGCGATGATTTGCTTTACCTGAAAGAGCAAATGGAAGCCGAGGAAGATGCCGAGCGTCTTCTTCGTCGTACTGAGAAGCGGGCATTTGCTGCTTTTAAGATATCCTATATTAAACATCAATAACTTCGCTTTTCCTGTTATATGGTTAAGGATACAATCTGATCAATATGGTTCAGTTAGCTTATCTACATCAGCATGAAACTTTTCACATCCTTACACTTCAGTTTCCTTCTTTTGGAATAGTGCAATAGAAACTTGTGGTCTAAGCTATCTCTTTGCTATCTTTAACTCTGACATTACAAAGCAGCAATTTTAGCTGATTCTACACCTGCTGTCCCTGTGGCTCTTCGTGTCGAACCTAAACCTAAAAGTGATATAAGGTAAGTTGCATCCAAGACAGCCTTCTCCATCCTTCAACAGTGCTTTCCCAAAATGAGCAATACCTTTTAGTTCTTATGATTTGGGTGCTTTTGTTATGGACAGGCAACAAGATCTTTTGAAGAACATTGTTGGGATCAAACCAAAGCGACCAAAAGTTAGCAGCCCTTCACAGCCAAGAGATAGCATTAAGCCTAAGCATGGGGAAGAAGATTCTGTCAGCGACTCATCTCCATCGCAGAATCAGTCGGTACTACTTGTGGGCGAGAAGGGATCATCTCATGGGACTGTGAATCCTCACCACACAGCGGCAAGGCTAGATAAACCAAGAGAGGTGAAGCAACATAATACTGCTGGAAGTTTGCTTGGTTTAGCTTATGAGAGTTCGGACGAAGAATAGTTGATCATGTGAGCCTTATGGGAACTGGACTATTTATTTACTGCCAGAAGATGTCTGCATTCCAAACGGCAAAATGTAGATTGTATATTAGTTTTTTTTTAATGTACTATTGTTAGGTTGTGTTTTGCACCAGGATTAAATGGAAAGTGCTTTAATGTTGCTAAAGTTGCTACTCCCCTGTCTGTCAAGCATTGCCGTAGAAAATCAACGCCAGATTTTTGCTGTCATGCATCTGTGATTTGTTTAATCAGAAACTTCCTCGCAATTTCCATGTCATTTTATCCGGAAAGTAATCCACGATATTAAGTTAAATATCACAACGAGCTAGAGGGATAAAGTCAGCTGAGAAGGCATAAAATCTGTGGCGCCCAACAATAAGTTACCACCAACACTTCGATACCATGTGAACTTGGGGCACAACAGTCAACAGGGGCAGTACTAATACTCCTATCTAGCTTTTATCAAAGCGTCATAGCAGGAACTTGACCATTAGTTGTATATGACATAAAAAGAACTTTACAAATTGATCCACTATCGCAGACGCTTAACAAAGGGACAAGTTATCAATTCTGTCGCCTTCTCAATTTGGTCCAGTCTTAGAAATTGATGAAACCACGAGGACGAGGGGGGCTTCACGCGTGTTAGGTTGTGGCCAAAAACGAAGACAGATTCACATATTTTTCCAGAAGTTTCTGATGCCATAAGCAAAAGATTTCAGGCTGCCCAAAAGACCCGTATCCGCAGATTCCTCAAGCTTTGGGTTGTCATCTCTGCATAACAGTACAAACAAAAAAAATTACCATGGCATCCTAAGTTGACATTTAAAAAGCATTAAGTTGGCACTTTTTCCAGCTATGCATCGAATGGAACACAAGAAACCAGCTTAGGTTTCATTATATCTATGAGACTATGACACTGCAAACAGGGAACTAACTGGTTGTCTTTCATGTAAAATAGAACTGTTCTGTCAAATATCAGAATTGACGTGACTCGACAATGACTAGGAATAAATTGGTTCAATCAGTCATTGCCTCATTGGCACAAATTGATGAAATTTCAGCTCTGTTTGGCAAAGCCATATTTCCAGGGAATCCAGGAACTGCATGTCACCAGTTAGTTAATAGCAATTCTCTACCTAAGTCCAAGGGAAGATTCATCTTCCATAGCCTGAATTAACCAATTGTATACACTAACCAGAAGTAGTACTGTTGCCAAGTCCAAGCAGTTGATCATACCAAAAGAACTAAACCATACAGGCATAATAATTTTTAGCATACATAACTTTTAGCATACTATAAATCTTATCAAATAATTTTGACATGGTGTTAATGACATTGAAAGAAAAAGCATTTTACACGTAAAAGCCTAATAGGGTAATACCTGGCATGTGTCTTTGCCTCATTCAACATGTCACTTCCACTTTCATCTGATGCATTTGAAGCATTTGTATCCAGGAATTTTTCAGAATTCTTCAAATCGAGTTTGTTAGCTTCTATTTCCCTTTGCTGGTTTTCAGGGTCTGGTTTGTCCTGCACATGCATGATGATCTTAAGGGATATGTCCAAAGAAACTTTGCTAGGCACAAAATAACCATCTCAAGTTTTGACTTCATACCATTAGATCCTTAAAGCTCCCACTCTCTGTTCCTTGAAACTGATCCACCTTACCTTCATCCTTAGATAAGGAATGCTCAGTAACTTCAACTGTTCCTTGATGTTGAGCCACTTCAGCATCATCCTCGGCCATGGAGTGCTCAGAAACTCTGGCTTCATTCTTAGGCATTGGGTTCTCAGTGACTTCAACTGTTCCTTGAAGTCGAGCTGCCTTAGCATTATACTTCATTTCGTCAAGTACATCACGCACAGTGTAATGACCGCCTCCAATTTGGTCACGGATACTTCTGATAGTAGGAAACTTGCCTTCATTTGATGCCCTATAACTGCACTAGACAGAAACACATGGTTTAACAGTCACTGAGAATAACTAACCAAAAAAAAAAAAAAAAAATAGGTTTCATAACTCCTAGACATAATTGCCACTCTTTATCAGAAACCTACAAATCTGAATGAGTTCTGCCACATTTCCATTATGAAACTCTAAATCTCAAATGTCAATCTATAATGCACAACTAGCACTACTGTCTATTACTCAAGCCAAACAGAAATGCTAATGAGCTGAAAGCTACACACACTTGCTACTTATGAACCAAACTGACAAACTGTACAATCAGAAAATCGAGTGAGAAAAAGTCACCTACTTCTCAACGAATTCCACCATCCTAGCCCTCCTCTCCTTTTTTGTAATCCTCTTCCGCCCCTTCGTTGGTGGCTCCTGCGCAGGCAGCGGCGCCGCATGCGCCTTCCCCCGGGAGGTCCGGTAGCACGACCGTGTGGTGGCGCTAGAGACACCCGCGATCACTGGAAAGAGGGAACAGAACAGGCAAACAAGATCACATCATCGCCGGGCGCCGGGGGCCAAAACCCAGAGCTTGGATCGAACACGGGATCCGCGGGGCGAAATAGGTTTGACTCACCTTTCCTGAAGCCAGCCGAGGAGGAGAGGCGCGCGGACGCCTGCATCGGCGAAGCGCAATGGCGGATCGCGGAGGGAAGGCGGGCGACCTAGGGTTTCATGCCCTGTCTGACACTGGACGAGGAGAGCGAGGTTTTAGCTTGACTGAGGCCTTGTTTAGTTACCCCCTAGGGTTTCATGTGCCCTAATTATATAGTTGGGTTGTACGAGAGACGAATCTTTTAGCCTAGTTGGGCCATTATTGGACAATAGAAACAAACGGGACACTCTCTCTCCTCTCACAAATTGCCAGGCGGCGGATGGCTAGTTGACCATGTTGATAATATTTACCACAAACAAGGCTGTGTGGCCCAACGCCATCTAAACAAAGAATAAACAGGGCTGTCAGCTGTTGCATTGGCCCCAAGAAAAGGGCTGTCAGCTGTGCATTCCCAAAAATTGCATATTAGCGATTTGATTGGTTGGCTACTATTTTTTTCCCTATCAAAATCATGGCAAGTTAAAACTGTAGCTTGCCAATATTAAGATTGTCAAAACTAGGGCAAAAAATTTAGGTATATATTTAGTTGACTACCAAAATCAAGACTTACTATTTTTTTTCTTTTATGTAGTTTTTAAGAACTTTCTAAAGACTTATCAAAACTTTGGTTATAAACATTAGTGTGCCAATTTTTTTTGGCAATGAACCAATTGATAACTATAAAATTTGACATGCCATAATTTTAATTGCGTAAAAATTAGTAACCAACCAATCGAGCCCGAAGACTCCAAACGAAGCATTTCGTAGATTTATGACTCTAAACATCGATTTCTTAGAAACAACCTCCAAACGTTACACACTTGGTTTCCTTGATATTATGTATGAGTCTGATTAGTTGGCTACCAAAAGTTTTCATGATAAAGATTTAACAAACCAAAAGTTGAATAAAAAATTATCAAAGATTTGGCAAACCAAATTTGAGAAATTCGCAAATTTTAGTAGTTAACCAAATACTAACCAAAATTATAGCTTGACAAATCGTTGGCATGGCAAATTTTAATAGCCAACCAATCAAGCCCTATATTTTCTCACTTTTCTTGTATATATACCTATATATTTGGCACCGTACATGCTTGGGAAGAGAAGCCCATGTTGCAATCCGCCATCTGTCACACTACAAGACTGAAGGCACTGCTCATGCGAAGACGTATTCATTGCTAGTAGGCACATCCCGTGTTTTATGTATTATGCAGAGTATGATGTGTAGGTCCAAGGGACCAAGCCTCGGCCATATATGAGACATTGTAGCTTGTAAAACACTTTATCGAATATTGCTAAATAGATAACGAAGAAGCCAGACATTCCTCTACTCGTCCCCAACTCCGGCGATTCTGCTTGTCTCTCATGGCTCCGGCGATCGTCGGTGGCCACGGGCACTACACCACCCAACATTTCGTAACCCTAACCCTTCGTCTGTTTGTGTTGCCGTCACCTGACGCCACAACGTTTCTCCCCACCGCGATCTCGACACCGCAGGAGTAGCCATGGAGATCGAGCGTCCCGGCGCTAAAGGGCAGCCTGTCGACACCATGGACATGGAAGGCCAGCCTCCCAACGCCATGGCCAGCCCTTCGCTTCCCCTAGTCGTGGCCACTAAAGGCCAAGCAGTGATTGCAGAGCAGTTAGCCACGCGCGCCTGAGATGACCTGGCCATGTGTTCGAGCTTCTCTTCCCAGGTACATATGGTGCCAAATATAGGTATATGTGCGAGAAAAGAAAGAAAATACACATAATGTTAAGGAAATCAAGTGTGCAACGATTGGAGGGTATTTTTTAGGATGTCCGGGGTTTTCTCGACCCGCGTGAGAAGATCTCTTATTAAACCGAAATACCCGGCGACTATCTAGCCACTAACTATAAAACGTTTTTGTGCGGATTCCCAAATATGCATTTTTTTAAAAAAAAAATGGTATGGCCGCTCCTTGACAAAATATTTAATATTTAAATAAAATATGGTCGGCCCATTGAGGGATTTGTTGTCATTTTTATTGTCCAAAAAGATTTGTTGTCATTTTTATTATCCAAAAAAGAAGTTATGCCCGTCTGGATTGAGGGAGATTTTGGAAATCTGACTAAAAAGAATCTCATAATCCTAGGAACTCATCCAAATATGATTTATTTTATTGAAGATTCTAAAGTTTAACACATCAGAGACATTTGATTTGGAAATGTCTAGGCAATCCAGTACAAGATACATCCTAGAAATATGAACACAATAAATCTCTAAACCTCCCAAACAGATTTTGGTATCACAAATATATGAAAATAAAAAATATATGAGCTTGATAATTTTGGAGTAGATTCTAAAGATCTAAAACATAAGAGATATTTGTTTCAAAAAATCCCTATGCAATCCAGTACAAGATCCATACTGGAAATCACCAAACCTAAAAAAAACTGAATGCGTACAAGGTCCATTCTGAAAATCACCAAACCTACAAAAATATAAAAAAAAAAAGCAAATCCAGTATTTGATCCATACTGGAAATCACCAAACTAAAAAAATGAAATGCAATCCTGAAAATCACCAAACCTACAAAAAAAAATGAAAAAATAGAAAATACTGCTTTCGTTGAGAGTCGAACTCAAGACCTCCCGCTTACTAAACGGGTGCTCTAACCAACTGAGCTACGAAAGCTGTTCTGTTTAAAAAAAAATGTTTTAGTGCCATTAATTTAATATATTCTTTTCATAGTAGATGCATGATCTTATCGTCATTATTGGGTACTCACTCGATCCAAAAAGGATGCAATTCATAAGGAGTAAACAAACTCAAGTTCGGTCAAATTAACAAACTATTAATCTTTATGATGCCAAGTAAATATCACTAGATTAATGTTTTATAGACTATTTGGAAACACTAATATTGATATTATTTTCTATAAAACTTACAAATACTCTCTTTTTGGAGTAATGTATTTGATTGAACATGACTAAACTTCACCTTTCTCATCACAGGAGACACCAACTATAAAACGTTGTACCATTATTGACAAAGAGATCTCGAGATAATTGTTGGTTCGCATTAGCATAATACCTGCGTTCGAAAACATGATTTTTAATGCTAAAACAACTCTGTGATTACCAAAAGCCGGGGGAGATCCCTGTCTTCTCTCCCTGTTCTGTAAAGTAGCAACTGAAAGAAGAAAGTGATAGCCGCGTGTATATCTCCGAGTCTGTAGTTAACCTGTTGATGGATGATTGTACTCAATCTGTTCCATGATGAATGAAAATCTCTGAGCCGCAAAAAAAAAAAAAATGATAGCCGTGTGAAGGGTAGAGCTGATCAAATCAACATGACACGGTGAGCTGATCAAATCTATTCCATGATGAAATGGTGCACAAAATGTCACACCATGAATCACATCTTCTGAACGCTAATAACAACGAAACACAAAACACATGTGTGGAGCAGCAATCCATCTTGCCACCACCGCCACCTAGATAGAACAATTACCACTACTCAGACCAGCCTCTGCTTACAATTCCGATCCACTACGACTCTACGAGTTCGCCGAGACGACTCGGACACCAGACCGTCCGCTCGCCGCGCTGCCGCTGGCCCGATGAGCGCTGCGTCCACGGTACTGGCCGCTACCATTTCCAGAGCCGGCGCGCGACCGGCCGCCGCCACTGGGCTCGTGCTGGGACAGCCTCTGCTTGCCCTGTCGGGGCCTGTTCATCGGGCTGCAGCGGCCGCCGTGGCTGCCGCTGCCAGACTGCTCGACAACCTCGTCGCCGGTGCTCCACGTCCGGTCCGTGGACTCGACCGAGGTGGGGGCTCCCAGGAGGGCGTCCACGGGTGGCCGGAGACGCTGTTGCTCCCGGCCGACTCCTGAGGCTCGGTCTCCGCGCGGACGACGTCGCGCACCGGCGGCGGCAGGTGCTTGTGCGCGGCGGCGGCGGCGCTCGGCTCGACGAAGCCGTCGCTGCCGGCCGGCGCGTTGACAGAGCCTTTGTCGTCGGCGGAGTGGCCGGGCTCGTACTCGTAGGTGCGGTTCTCGGACGACGAGGAGTTGAGGTCGGCCACGGCCTCGACGATGGAGCAGGCCTTGGCGACGCACGCCGGGAGCGACAAGGACGGCGTCGCCGGCGTGGCGGAGGGAGCGCCTGCGGAGGTGGACTGCTGGTGGTAGTTGTGGATGTCCTCCAGCAGCTGGGTGGTGTACGAGCCGGGGGTTTGGTCAAAGTCGCGCGATGCCCGCCGCGATCGGCAGCCCGCCGGCCTTTGAGTCAGGCTCTCAGCCACGACGCTCACCGTGCGCGTCGCGTTCGTCTTCGACGAGTGCGCTTTCGTCTCTGACGCCGCAACCGCAACGGCGGCGTCCTCCGCGATCTCTAGCTTTTCCTTCCCGGAGCAGCTGCTTGGCACCGCCGTCGGCTCCTTTCCACGCCCTGTAGCCTTCTTGGGCGTGGCGGCGACGGCAGTCTCAGTGGATTTCTGGAGTCATGGCAAAAAAAAAAAAAATAATAAAAAAAAAAAAAATAGTGTGAACCAGTGGTACGGTAGAATTGCATTAATAACTGGAGTAAAAATTTAAGCTTTGTCTGCGATCTTTACCTTCTGCGGCCTGGCACTGTGGTTGCTGTTGTTACGGAGAGAGTTCTCGTCGAGCTCGGCCATGGGGTTGCGCCTGTACGGAGACTGCTCGTTCCTCCTGGACGAGCTCCGGCTGAGCACCGGCGTCGGCCCCGCCGCCGGTCCACCCCCAGCATTCTCATTCCCCGGCACCATCCTCGCGGGAGAGCTCGATCTCGGCGACGCGCACCTCTTCCCGGCCGCGGCGGCGGGCGACGGCGCGCGCCCCTTCTCTCTGGCGGGCACGGACACCATCTTCGCCGGCTGCTGCCTCGCGCGGTCACCGCCGCCGGAGCCGGCCGTCGCCACAGAGGCCGCAGCGCCATCCCCACGCCTCCCGGGGGACCGGCTGGCCCTCCGGCTCCCGGTCCCGGTCCCGCTCCTCTCCCGGCTGCCCGACCGCTTCCGCTGCGGCGAGCCGCGGTGCGGCGACGACGGCCTGGGCACGGCCGCCGCCGCGCCCCTGCTGCCTCTCCCAGTCGCCCTCCTCGTCCGCGCCACAACCGGCCCTGCCCTCCTGATCGAAGTCGTAGCTGCGCTTGGACCCCGAGCGCCTCCTGCGGTGCCCGCCGCCGCCGCCGCCCGTCTCGCCGGACGAGGCCGCCCTTCCTCCGGTCCCGGACGAGCTCCGGCTGAGCCGGCCGCACTGGATCAGGATCGCGTCCACCTCCTCCTTGGTGCAGCTCGAGGTGCGCACCGGCGCCGACGGCACCAGCACCACCGGCAGCTGCTTCGGCGCCGGCTCTTGCGATTGCGACCCCGGCCGCTTCCTCCTGTCCTCCTCCTTCCCGGGCGCCGCCGCGGCGTCCTTGGCCGACCCCGGCCTCACCACGAGCACCGCCGCCGCCTTGTTCGCCTCCGCCGCCGGCCTCTTGGGCTGCTGCTGCGGCCGCGCCGGCTTCTTCTTGGCCTTGTCGTCGGACGCCACCACGGCGATCTTCCCGGGCTTGGCCGGTGGCTTCTTCTTGCTGAAGCAGAGGCCCATGGAGGTGGCAGGGAAGGAGCTCCGGTGTCCGGCTCCGGTCTGCGAGCGGGCTGGAGCTGGGAGCTGGGAGAGTGAAGGGGGACCGGAAGAGTGCGTTGGAATGTGACGTGGTGGTATTTAAGCACGCATGGGGAGGTGCGATTAGCGAGATAATTATGTGTCGTGCTCTGTGCTAGTTCTCCGTAATCCGTACCGTGTGATGAGCAAAGGCGAAGAAGACAGCAAAGCTGATGGTGATGCGAGAGAGACGAGGGGGGGGATTTCAAATCCTCTCTCGTGGATCATCTCATCATCGCCTTGAGGCTCGTGCGCGCACGCACGCACGTGGGGGAGGCGGGAGCGGCGTTGGCTGGTCAGGGTGCTGTGGACCGATGTGTGGGACCGGAGGACGCACGAGAGAGATTGGTGTACGAGGAACACGTCCAGGACATGGTTGGGCCGGCGACTCGGTGGGGACGCTATCCGTTACAACGCATCGCGTCGCGGGGGCCTGCCTGGGTCTTGATTATCTCATCATCTCGTCTTCAAAAATGTTGAGGGGGCTGTACTTGTACCACCATCAGCAGCAGCATCAGAGACGCGTGTACTGCTGCTAGGTGATAATGACTTGATCTGGTACTGTGCGTCGCTAATCGTCATCGAGTCGGGGCAATGGAAAGCTATCGATCGCAAGCGAGGAAGCTTTTGCGAGATCGATGGAGGCCAATTTTGCAGGCGGACCCACGGCTGGTCAACACTAGTTACGCGCGCCTAATTAACCAGCAGAAAGTTTGATTCCATGGACAGTTGCCTTTGTGTTCCGTTTCGTGCGTGCTGCCTCGTGCGGGGCCCCCGCGTCAGGAATTAGCTACCCTGGTGCGAGTGCAACTGCAACGGCACCAGGATTCAAATGCAGGCAGGCACGTCTGGTTTGAATCCGGCTAGCTCGAGAGGCCTGGTGGTGGGTGGCTGGTGCGTGCGCGAGCCTCGCCTAGCGACGGCCGACGGCCAACGGCTACGAGCGAGCGAGAGACCAGGTGCCACCCACCGGGGAGGATTCCTTTTGCCGTGGTGCAGCAAGCAAAGCCTGCTGCGACCGAGGGCTGACCGTTGCGATCTCTTCCCTATACTAAATGCTTTTTGAATCCGAGCCGACCGTTGGAGAGGGGGAGGAAGCAGGGCGTCCGTCAGTCATCCCCGGCTTCTCACGTCGGATTCGCGCGCGCGCTGGGCTCTCTCGTCGTGTGGATTGGCAGCATCCCCTGCGCATATACGTTTATCCGTCCGCAACAGACGGCGGATCGGATCGGATCGGATCGGCCTGAGGCCTGCTGGTCTTCACGTGATCAGCTCATCGCGTTCGCATCATCATCATCTAATCAGGCAGGATATATAATAATTAAGCGCGAGAGATGGGCACGGGCGCTGGACTGATTCTCTGACGGCTCCTTTTAACTCGTGTCCGCCGGCCCATCTCCTCTCAGGTTGCGACCATGTGATGCAACCGGATCCAATGCCGCTGCCGCTAATTCATGCTTGCATTTGCACTGCGTACGTACTGGGCCTGATGAGTGATGAACCGGCTGGTGGCATCATAACTTGTACACGGCCCCGGGCGAATGAGATGCAGAACAGCACGTAGACAGACGGTCCCTGATTTTTCTGACAAGAAGTTTGGGAGATATCCACAAGTATCCAATTTGACTTCAAGTTCCTGGCGCGGTGCGATATCCAAATGTCCAATTTGACTTCAATTTCCCAGCGGCAGCGGCTACTCCCTACTACTAGTCCCAAAAGCTGGAGCAGCCGTTTCATCAAAGGGCGAAACTGAAAACGCCGAGTCGGAAAGGAGGCGTCCTGTTTTTCTTTACCGGCAGACCAAGCAGCGAGGGAAAAGCTGGCCTGTGCTTCTCATGGCCTCTGCACACCGCACTGCTTTCGATGTATTTCAACGTAGTTCATCGCAAACCTTGCCACACGAATACAGAGATTAAATAACGAAAATAGGGAAAAAAAGAAAAGGACAACGAACTCCCTCGCTTGTCGCTTCCCATGGCCAACAGTCCAACACTACAATATGGTCCATCAGTTAGTAGGCATGCACAAGACACGAAGATGTCAACACGTTTAGGTTGGACGGGCAAGAGTTCTGTAAAATTCTTTTGCTACATTAATTATTTTACCAAGTTAACAAAAATAAGTAGAAACTCTCTCTCCAATAGTTTCTTATAGATGTCATGCCCGTGGCTCACACGCTAAGCTCGCCATGGAAGGTCACCTCAAGCGTCGACGAAGGTGAAGCCTGCTCAGGTGCTTGCTCAACTCGCTCACTCTTTTTTTTTTTTTTTTGAAGCGTATGCTATGGAAACCAGACTCGTATACAAACTACGGAAACTATCATTAAGTCCACAAAATTCTAATCCGATGATCTCAGATGAAGGTGGGTCATTTATTCACTTAAGCCCTCCCACCAATCCTTTCCTAATCACTTAAGCCTAGCGACTGCCCGGCTCTCCGTTACGTCGTTCCGTCCGCGACTCCTCGACCCCACTCGGCGCCGCCCCCATCTCGCGTGACGGACCATCGCCGCCGGCCCCGTGTGGCTTCATTGCTCGCGCCCAGCAAAGCGCTGCCGGCCCACTTAACCGCGCATGGCTGCCGATCGACGCCCGCCGCCCCAAGAGATCAAGAGCCGCCACGAAGGCACTGGCCCGCCGCATCCGCAGGTCCATCACCACCACTGCGAAGCCCTCCCTGCACTTGCGCAGTGCCTGCTCGATGTTCGGCGACAGGTAGAACAGGACGGCCGCTGCGTTCTGCACGTCCACGGCGATCGACAACAGGAGCATGCCAGGCCTGGAGCATGCACATCCACAGCGATCAACAGTTGCACACAGGAGCTTGCAAAATGAAGTAGCAGTAGCACATGGACAATAATTAACTGCAAATAATTCTTAGAATTGCAAATTTACTTGGAGAATGGTACTGATCAACGTCGGCAGCTGTTCGGCCTACGGGTTCGTCATTGTCGTACTCCTAGACACCAAGCTCCGCAAGATCAATGCCTACGGGTTTGTCATCGTCGCGCTGTTCGACCTTGTCGTTGCGTACAACGCCGACAGCTGTAGGCAGACCGACACCACCGCTCTCCGTGTCGGTGGGTCGAGCGGCGGTCTCCATCGTGGAGTCTAATCGGACGTGATCGCGAGGTCGATCTCCAGGAGGCGGCAGCAGCCACGCACGCGATGAGACAAAACGGACGTAACGGAGCCGGAGAACCGTACAGGCGTTGGGGCTGGGGTGATTTGCAAAAAAATTGATTAAGATGGATTGGTGGGAGGGTTTAAGTGCTTAAATGACCCACCTTTACCTGAGGCCATCGGATTAGATTCGTGTGGACTTAATTACAGTTTCGTAGTTTGCACACAAAGTTGGTTTCCATAGCATACGCTTTTGGTGCTTAGGATCACGATAAAGGCTGGCTTTGTTGTTAGAGTTAGAGGCCGCCCTGAACGAGCTTGACCCCTGCTTTTGCAACACTCCAGATGCGGGCAAAGCCATAGGTGCTTCAGTAATACCCTATAAGGCCTGCTCTGAGTGCACCTACTAGCAGCTAGTACAACAAAATGAAACACAGTTTTCACATATATAATATATTCTGACAAACTATCAGTGAGAACGCAGCTCTGCAATGGTATTCTCCAGATCTCCTATTCAACTGCTGTTTTCACCCTGTCCAAAATACCTTCCTGAAATTGTCATCAGTATATTCAGCATCACGACTTCATCGTCCATCTCTGTCTTGGTGGCAAGGATGGTGGCGCACTTGCGCAGCAAGGACCTCAGTGAGGCACATGTCTCCGCGTCCAAGGGAGTGTGAATGGCAACACAGAGTGCAAAGAGCCACAAGCAGTTATTCCTTGATAGTGTGTCCAAGCTTTGAATCATATCAATGTAGTTCCTCAGCGTCGCAGCTCTTGAAACTGCATCCATGTTGCGAATCATTGTCAATGTCGGGTCAGTCTGTGGCTCCGATCTGCTGCAAGGTTTTGTTGAGATTTTTGTCGCGCTAGATACAGATGGCTCATCGGAATCGTCAAGCTCAGAGAGCACCTGAGGAAAATAATAATCTCGTATAATCAGTACATGCTGTGAAGAAGGTAATTATGCAGAAGATGGTAGGTTATGTCAGGCACTCAAATTGAAAAAAAAAAATGTTACGTTCAAGTCATTGCAAATAAGAAAGAACCTTTTTGGTGTCATACGGGATTGCAGATTTCTGTAAATATGTGATACTATAACATGTGACAATGATTTATTAAATAGCAGTCTCAAAAAAAAAATAAAAAAAAAGGGCACAAAATGCTTATGTGGTTATTGTCAGATTTTTTTTATCCTGCAAACAAGCAAGTACTAAAGTTCCAAGAGTAGCTAGTATGGTCATCCTAGCCCTTACATCACAGAAATCCTACTAATGGACTAACGGTACAATTGTTGGCTTGATGGCACTTATACCATTTATTTAATATGCTGAAGATACAGATTAAACCCCTGGTTGTTTTAGCATACAGACTGTGGATTGCATCTTAGGACTAGGAGCAAACATTGACCATTTGCATCACTCAAAAAGCAAGCAAACTGGAAAAACAGACATCCCCATTAATAATACATAATGCTAGTGTGATAAGGCATTCTATCAGTACCATAGCTATCAGATTTTCAAGATGCAATTTTGTTTAATACTTCTCTTCCCAAGAACAACGGATGCTCATTGTCCCATCATGAAAATAAAGTAATTTATGTGACAACAGAACAAACCATACACTAATAACATAAAGAATTATTCCAACATAGGTTATACATAAGAAAAGAAGTGTCTGTTGCCCAATGAAGTAACATATTGAATCATAGGACATGCTTGCAATTGCTCTAAACTTTTGCCACTCACTTTAAGGGTCAAGTAGACAACAAAATAGCACAATATCTCAAAAGTTTTTTTTTTTTTTTTAAAAAAAATGGTATGTCAACAGGAAGCAATGTTACAAACATAGGGTGTTGTCTTTACGAAGGTAATTATGAGAAATAGAAAAGAGAACTGTAATATGGTTAGAAATGTTTGCATATTTTGAACTATACAATATAGCTTACCATCCTGGTTTCAGCGAAGTGGGTGATAAATGCGTCCTCCCATTGTTTTGACGCACGCAAATCAGGTAAGCACTTTGGTATGTCCGGAATTGCTGGCATATAAGGAGTTTGCTCATTTCTAGCTGCACTCGAATACATCTTGGCCACCTTCACTCTAGGAATTTGGTTAGCTTCCCACCTGTAAACCGATGTTTTCATATCATAGTCAAAGTAATGCTTTTGGGTAAGCCAATTGATGATCACATTAGTATATCTAGTCACATAGTTTTACATCATTTACTCATTTGGTAAGCTTCGCCAAAATGAGCTCGTATGGAGAAATCCTAGTAATTAAATACCACTTTACTATAATGAACATATGAAGTCATAGTGAGTAAACCTAATTGCAAGAGATATTGGTCTTACTAAGATAATGGATAATTGGATATTCATCTATTCAACACTGAACCATATAAAAGGTCCTTAATGTCCACAAGAATTACATAAAGACAGGCTGTCAAGACTAGGGCGTTGCATCATGCAACAGAGACTTGTAACAGTAGTAACAAGTCAGGTTAAATATTGACTACAGAACACAATGAATCGTGCACAGATGAGCAATCCAGTAATACAAATCTTTGTTTGGCATCATAATTCATAATACCATGTTCAAGTCCTATAAATCTGAGGAAACCAGAAGCAAAGAATACCTGACACGCCGAAGGTACTCAAAGCCATCAAGTGGTTCGCCAGACTCAAAATCTGGATCTCCATCCACAGCAAATGCAGGCTTCAGAATTCCCTCATAGTCATCATCACTGTCTTCTTCACATTCCACATCTTCACCTTGATGAAATGACTCTTCAACCAGTCCACACGCCCCAACATGGTCATGAGCAGATTCGAAGCGGCGTTTGTTATCCCCATTTCTCTGAGCACCAATCTCTGCTGCACCTAAGAAAATTACAAGGAACATTTGTAATTAACAAGCAAAAAGATTTAATTCTGCGCACATGTTCGTAAGAGCATCTCCAAGAGTCTTCTTTAAACTCACTATCTATTCTCTAAATCATCGTTTGGAGTCATCTGAATAGAAAGCGAGCGATATTGAAAGATATTTCTCACCAAAAATTTCCATTCCTATCAATTAAGAATGATAAAGATGGGCTCTTCTCTAAGGGGCGAGAACAGGAAGAAACGTACCGAAGAACTCGGTCGCCGCCGCCTCTTCGGGCCACTTCCTCACGCCCATAGCCTTCATCCCCCTACTACCCCTCCTGCTCCTCACGTCCTCCTCGGCGACGAGCAGCCCATCGTACTCACCGGAGAACCCAGAGTCCGCTAGGGCAGCGCGGACGCCGGCCCACAGCCGCGCCTGAGCCTCCTTCGACGGGGCATCCCTGAGCGCCTCGAGCTCTGCCCTCGCATACGCCGTCCTACTTCCTGCAGAGTGAGCTGCGGCGGAAGCCGCCATGGAGAGGGGGAGGCTCAGGCTGGAACTGGAAGGTTCGATTCGCCGCTTAGGGAAAGTGACCACGACGTGACTTCACGGGTTAGCGGAATGCAAGCCGCCCCATGGCCGTACCCCCTCTGTTGGCTGCGTTGAAGGTGTGATGAACCTAACCCTACCGACGGGGAGACGTGAAGATAGGGGCTCGGATAGCTGCCGGCGGCGGAGAGGCGGCGGTACAAGAGCCGGTTGTCTTGCATAGTCGCCCAAAACCCTGGTAGGCTGGGCTGGGAAGTGGTAACGGCCCGAGGTCCGATTCTTACTAGTACAAGGCTTAAAAGCCTGAAGCCCATGGCCTGTCTTCATGTCCTTGATTTTTTTTATTTCTCGGAAACAAATTTCCATTAGAAACTGGTTTACAAATAGGCATGACAACGGGCCTCAATCTCCTATGGGTATTTTATCTATTATTTTAGGGCATCATCAACAATAGAAATCAAGTTGCTAACTCAGATACAATAGAGTCAAATTAAAAAACAACAGAGTCAATTTGCTAGATCATAGAGACATCATCAACAATAAAGACAACTTTGCTAGCTCATATGAATTTTAAAAATAATGAAAATAAAATAACCTAACATGCTAGAAAAATGTGTATGGGAATTTCTAAAACCAGCAATCCACGGAAGGAACACTTCGTGTAAAAATCAATGTAGAGGCTGTACTTCGGTGTATGACAAGATCGAAGAAATTTGGTGAGGCTATTCCAGCGTTGCGCTGCTAACGTGTGTGTACAACTTTTCTTTTCATTTGATCAATTTATTTATAATAACGGTTGCTTCTCCTGCTTTATTAATATAAATTTAAAAACAGTACATTCTTTCCGGTTCTTAAAAAAGTGTATATCGCGATAGTTTGATGTTAAAACGTTAAGTGGAAGGAATGAAACTGAAATCGTCATATATAGCATGATGCTCTGAATGCTTCAGGAGTAGCATCCTAAATACCATCTTCTGTCCTAGATTCTAGATCATTTTAACCTTTTTTAATATATTTTTTTGTTTTGCATCTAGATATATAATATGTCTAAATACATAATAAAATTTTAAAATTGCGTATATGTCTAATAAATACATGATAAAGCATTTCTACACGTGGCAACACACGGGAATCAGATATGTGTATTTCTTGGTGAGAAAATTTGCTTTCATGTTTCACCGCAGCTTTTTGCTGGTCCCTTGGGCATCCTAGCTCTGTACACATGCAAATAGCTCATGGGTTAAAGCTTAAGAAATATCTTTCATGGAGCCCATGTCACAAGATAAAGTATCATGGATAGTTGCTTGCTACATGAGTTCTTGACAGTTGTTTGGTCACTGGGAATGGTTTGTAGATGTGGGACAAATAAAGAGAAAAAGGTGATCCACTAGGTATAGTTCCGTAGTTTAGATTTTATATGGCAAAACGATTTAAGGTCATGTATGCTAACGATGGAGGGGGAGATAAGACTAGAGGTGGTCAGCTATTATTTTGTTTCCGTTCCAATGTACCGGCATGATCATAGTGGAGGGAACAAATTTGAAACCGTCTTATATAGCATGATGCTTTGAATGGTTTAAGAGTATCACTCTAAATATAAAATAACCAGATTTTATAGTACAAGGGAACAATTCCTAGTCGCAATGCATTTTGTACCAATCAGACAAACAAATTTCTTGAAACATCAGCAAAACAACTAAGCTCAGAACATAGCCAACAAACAGCGGCAATAATTATTATCACTATTATAGCTATCGATGATCACCAACATCCGAACAATTCCCCACAGCTGAAAAATGGATGCTGAACCGAACGAGGAAGAGAGCCTGAGCAGCACAACAACGAGTAAGCAAACACTTGCCATGCATGCCTCACGAGCTGCTACACCGGAACAAGTATAAACAAGCGACCGCCGGCGGCCATGATTATTCTATAAGAACGGCGGTCGCCGCTTACTCGACGCACTCGTGACGCTGTCGTCGGTCACTCTTCATCGATGAACTCGAACTCGTCCTCGCGGAGGTGGGTGAAGAAGCGGACGGGCTTGGGCTGGCCGTCGACGGCGAGCTGGAACTCGACCTTGAAGGGGAGGTTGGCGGTGATGCGCTTGCCCTTCCACACGCAGACGTACTGCTTGACGACGCCCTCCATGCCCTGCATGTCCAGGTCGGGCGCCTTGAGGACGTGGTAGACGCGGAGCGGCGCCGTGACGCGCACCCGCCGGCCGATCTTGGGCGCGGCCGCGGCCTCCTCGGCCGCCACGTCGTCCGAGGCCACCTCGTTGGTGAGCGCCACCTGGAGGAGCAGGCGCGCGCGGCGCGGCGCCGGCGGCGGGGGGGCGGGTGCCGCGCGAAGGAGGCGGACGCGGAAGGGCGGCGGCGGTGCAGGAGCACCGAGGAGGTGGAGGTGGACGGCGGCGCCACGGACGCGGTGGCGGTCGCCATTGGAGTGTGCGCGCGGCGGGTGGGCGGGCGGGCGTGTGGAGGATGGAGGGGAGTCCGGTGCTGGGGTCGAACAGGTGGTGGGCGCGCGAGAGGCGAGGAAAGGATAGAGGCGCGGCGCAAACGAAAGGCGGAGGGGAGACGACGGTCGCTGCGACTGCGAGTTGCGTTTGGTTTCTACCGAAGTGGATGCCAGATGCCTTGGTTTGCCTGCTTGCCTCTGCGTTCGTTTGGGCCCTGGGAAATGCTGAGATTTTGGCGAGTTTGCGCAGCGTCTAGCGCGAAAATCAACTGGATAAGGCGGGAGCGCACGCCTGGCTGTGGTTGCTCTGCTCGCCATGCCATGCCATGCCAAGCCAAGACAAGCCAGAGAGGCGAGGACGGCGACGATTTGGCATGGGCGCGTGGCACGGTATCTTCACGGTTTGCACTCCGCCGACTCCGCCACGTGGCGCCGGCTCTATTTGGCCACTTGCCGCCCAGGTTGCTGCCGTCGACGCTTGACAACGCGCGCGCCTAGAAAAGCCTTCGCCGTGCATGGTCCATTGGCTTATTTCAACAGAGTTGTTTGGTCTATTTCAAGAGAGTAGGAAATTTGATCGCTCGCTTGGTAGAGCAAAATGCAACAGGGTCGACGACATCTTCACGCTTGGCACTTTGCATCTGAGTAGAGTTGTTAGGTTTATTTCAACAGCTTTGCCAAGCTACAAGTTGTCTAGGGCACAATTTGCTAGGCATGTATTTGGTTCTTATCACAACTATGGCAAGTCAAACTTTCTTCGTCATATGTTCTGCGTGGCATAATCATTTTTTTATGCCAAACTTTCTTAGCCATATGTCCCACATATCATAGTGATTTCGATGACAAACTTTGTGACAAGTGTGGTGCTCGATTTGTTGGCTACATTTCACCAAATCTTAGTTGCAGCAAAGTTAGGCATCAATCAAGCATGCCAATGACGATTACATTGCTATAACAAAACCATTAACGAGAGAAAGGCTATTTATACACAAAGAATAGAGTTCGCATAGCTCTTTTACTTGAAACTCCAACAGGATGGCCTTGTAGAAGTGATGACGACTTCAAGTTAAACTGCACCGAATAAATAGAAACTACCTAGCCGCAAAATTTTCCTATCCAAGGGCACATAGCATATCACAAACGCGTCAATGCAAATATCAGTTGCATCTCCGCAAATATCACCAGCTGAATTGTGCACCTATTTAGACTCCAGCAGAACAACAAAATAAGAATGATAATGAACATTATCAGCCCTACAAATTCTGCTATATCCAGCAGAACAACAAAATAAGGGAATGAAATGAACATTTACATGCAAATGCAATCTTTACATGCAAATGCAACTATGCGCGTACCATTCCATAATTTTACTATATATCGAAAACATCCATTTATGGAGATTGGGTGCTGTTTTCTGTCTTTGGATCTAAGATCTCACTCAAGGATGCAGAACGGACGAGTGAAGCTGCTGGTAAAGGGGCCAATGATTTGGAAGCTGGAATGCGAAAAAGATATACGCGATAATTCTCCTCTTTTGCTGTCTCCAAGCTCTTGTTCATATCTTGTTCTAGTCTGAAAGCATAGTCATACAGGGGTCCAGGAGCTCCTCTCGCACTTCGTTTTGCATCCACAAGTGCCTTAAGTCCGACCTGCAATCGAGATATCTCCTCACCAATTTCTGTCTTCCCATGGAGTTCAATAGCGTACCTATAGCAAGCTTCTGCATTGAACAGAGCAGCCTTCAATTGGATATGGGATACCCATGATCTTTCAAAGTGGTTCTGCAGTGGAGGAGCAACTAGTGCAGCATAAGCTTCTTCGTAGTACAGGGCAGCCTGCATATAGCCAGACACACAAAAGAGTTTAGCTTTTTCCTGAGGCGAGTGGTTTTTTCACACAAGAAAAGATATAGAATTTTTGAAATGCTGAGCAACATAGAAACATATGTATTCATTTTGTTGCTCTAATAAAATGATATACAGTGTCATGAATGCTCACTAGTACCATCACAGAAGGCACAAAAAAAATAGCAATAGCACCATGAACTAGAGATTACAGTAGTCATCAACTTGGGAAATTAGGATCATCCATTTATTTACTTTTAGTTTCTATTCTCCTTTAAATTTCAATCAGAACTGTCCATATAGTTTAAGCTAACCTTTGGTCGATAAAACAAAATTGAATTACTTTAGTCTCTATAAAGTTCCTCCTCCTTTCTGAATTTCTTTCCCCTGACCAAACTAAGCTTTGAAGTTCAAGATGTTGTCTACTATGTGCATCCCATAACAGAGTAATTGGAAAGAGTGATGGACATTGTCTAAATATCTCAATCAACATGTTAGCTTTAAGAACAGGTATAATCCCTAAACTTCTAGAACTGATGGTTTGGATGTACAGTCAAACCACCTAAGTTTGAATTCTACTTTATCTATTCAAAATGTTACATTTAAAAAATCTATTCAAAATGTAATTCCTCCTACACATGTTTCATAACTCTCAACCTGGGATTTACAAAGATTAGTTCTTTTATGTTTGGTGTGTTCACCAACCCACCAAGATATCTAGTTGTACAAAATCAAAATCTGTCAAGGATAACAAGGCATCAACCTGTCACCATATGTAAATTAATGACTAAAATCTCACTTGGATGGCCAACTTTTCTGATTCGCTTTGTTTTGTGTGTTGTAGTGATTAATGAAGTAGTAAATGCATCCAAGCAACATAAAAAAATGAGCAACATCAAACTTTAGAATCAACTGCAACCAGTACTGCAGGAAGAATGACAGAATCATTTAACTATTTAACAGATCAAATGACATATTTTCATTGTATAAACAGTGCCATGATCCTATAGGATTATACTCTCTCTGGTCATAATGAGATGATGTTTCAGACAGCAAAAAGTAACTAACCACTCGGCCATTCCAAATTATAGTTCACTTTAGCTTTATCCCAAGTCAAATTTCTCAAATTTACGTTAACAAACTTGGTTAAAAATAAATAATTTGGAATTATTTATAAGTAAAATTTGCTGTCCGGAACATCATCTAATTATGACTGGATGTAGTATTGATTGATTCTTCTATTCGGATATGATATTACCATGATTCAACATAACGCACAACTACTTATAAGTGAATTCACATCTTTTTAATAGGAATTCACGATCATAGGTGGAATTAGATCTCAGAGCTACCAGAGATGGAACTGATTCATAATGGGGGACAATCTAATTTGGACAATGCAATTGATGAGAAGCTCCAAACTAAAGACAAATTCAAAAGCATCAACATTTGACCCTTTATTCTCTATCACCCTCACATGGGTTCACTCAATGCATTTCGAATTCATATTTCTTGACCAACCTGGAAAATCTACTGGGGGCACCGGAGCACTACCATCTTCAGTTCCTCGTTCGATCAAAACGAACAAATAGCCCACTCCTACATATTTT
This sequence comes from Chrysopogon serrulatus, assembly GCA_015844335.1. NCBI lineage: Eukaryota > Viridiplantae > Streptophyta > Magnoliopsida > Poales > Poaceae > Chrysopogon > Chrysopogon serrulatus. Next base: position 60,973 of record JADLZL010007344.1, read on the forward strand.
TCAGTGTTTGCTTTTATCATACAATTTTCTCATCTTAAAATACCCAAAAGAATTTTCATCAAACTTCCCATCAGCGAGTATTCATAAACTGTTAAAAGTGCATTTCTGCATTTTGCAAAGAATTTGATCTCTGAAGTTGTGCAAAGCGCACTGCAGTTAAACCCCCAACAGAGACATAACGAGAGGAATGCATAGGAACAGGGCGTGCAATCAGTAAAATCTCACCTGCCTAGCCACTTTGGCGCACACCGGCGGTGATTTCCCCGCGGCGAGAGCGCGCTCGAAACAGCACTCCTGCGCCTGCGCGAGCATGAGCCGCTCCAGCATCGCCGAGGCCTGAGAACTCATATCCACCGTCGTCGCCTCTTCCTCTTCCATCATCTCCCCCACAGCACGGAACGCCCCCGCGGCGCGCTGGAACTCCGCGCACGCCGCCGCCCTCACCCCTTCCTCCGTGGCGCGGCTCACGGCCGCCGCGATCCTCGAGGCGGCCGCGCCGACGTTGAACACGAGCGCGGCCTTCTCGAAGCGGAGGGAGGCGGCCGCGTGCTTCAGGTGGGGGCGGAAGGCGTCGTTCCAGGTGAAGGACAGCGTCTCGTCGAAGGCGCAGGGGTCGTCGCGCGCGGAGAAGAGGAGGCGGTGGTAGCGGAGGAGGAGGGCGCGGCGAGAGGCGGGTGGCTGCGCCTGCGGGTTCGGGACGGCGACGGCGGCGCGGGCGTCGCGGATGTCGGAGAAGGAGGCGGCGCCGAAGAAGTGGCGGTCGCGGAAGAGCTCGGCGGCGGCGGTCTTCTTCTCCGGGACGGAGAGCATCGGGGACGGCGGCCGCGCCATGATTGGCCGGCGCAACGAACGCGGTGGACTCGTGGAGGTAGACTTCTTCAGTTGGGATTCCCGTCAGTGCGTATAACCGCCTAACTGGGCTGAATTGAGCTTTACGACTTATATACCATGAAGGCCCAAATACGAGTAATACTACTCCGGCACAATATTTGGGCTTTGTTGTTGGGCTAGACAAGCAGAAAGCTATCCAAATATTGACAAGCACTTTATTAAGCCCAGATTTGGTATTAGTACTGAACTTTTCTCTTCGTTATCTGGCTACAAAAACCTACAGAGTTTGGGCGTATCAACTTTATGTCTAGCCGATTTCCTGTTAGCACCAGAAATATATGCCGATATATATTGACAAGTACTTTATTAAAACAGACTCTGAAGTCCGATGCAACTTATTATAGTTACAAAGTGCTCTCAGCTGCTCATGTGATCAGTTAAACACGAGGATGTAATATGCACTCGAGGATAAGAAGAAAATGTACATCAACAATTCATAAGCAACTACGAATTCATTAAACGTGATACTGACACTACATAAAGGTAGTTTTGCACCAATGAAATACACATATTCCAAATCCAAGGTACACAAACACACTGACTATCATATTTGTGACATATACTAGTACAATGCAGTACGTTCAGAAAACATAAACTTAAGCTAAAAGAGCAGAGGAGAGCCTAAAACCCGTCTCCTCTTCCAAGTCTTTAGGCATACCTAAAGACAGAGAACACTACTTCATGCCGCTATGCAACTACAAATCATGCAGCAAGAAACACATGCTAGAAATACCTAGAGATCATGGTTTGGAATCATCAATCGTCATGGAAATATCAACAAGGATGGGGGTTGAAATAGAGGCCATCCTTGTCCCCAGCCTCAAAAATCCAGCTGGGATTCCTTGTGGAGTTCCATCAGGAGAAAAAAGTGGTCAGAGAGAAAGGTCCAGATAAAATGGTGGTCCTTCAGATGCTCCTGCTTTGCGAATGGCGATCGCACCGCGAGATGCCACAAGCTGACTCTTAAAACCTGCAACCTGTGCGCATCCCGCATCCTGGGTATTTCCTGCGCGTGAAGATCGTGTGCTGCGATGCTCAGTCCTTCCACATGTAGGTTGGACTGCGGGGGAGGAGGAGGAGGAGGAGGAGGAAGAGGAAGGGAGGCAGCGGAGGCCATGGCGGTCCCTGCCGCTGGCGTCGCCGGAGCTTCCGGCGTGCTGGACACGTAGTCCATGCTGGTCGCCTCACTGGCGAAGCGAGACTGGAGGAAGAGGCCGTGGGCGTTGTCCATGTCGTAGTCCCACACGGAGCTGCCCGGGCCCCAGGCGCTGAACCACGCCTCGTCGGCGGGACCCCACACGCCGCCCGACGCCACCGACGGCTGAAACATGGCCGCGTTGCCGTCACCGCCTTGGTGATCGGCCGACTGGAGCTGAGGGTTCGGTTCGGGCTCCGAGCTCTTCGCCTCCTCTGTTTCCATTTCCAGGAGCAGAGGCTTGGCTTCACCGCTGCACGGCGGCTGTTCGCCATCATGCTGCTGAGCATGCTTCGTGTGGCTCTCGTCCGGCGTCGGCGGAGCGGACGACGAAGAGGAGGAGCACGAGGCCGCCGCGCTGGCGCTGGTGCGGCCGCTCCCGCCGACGCGGCCCTTGCCGAGGAAGAGGTCGGGGAAGTTGAGCTTGGCGTTCTCGCCGCGGAGCTTGAAGGCCTCGCGGTCGTACGCCATGGCGGCGTCCTCGGCGGTGTCGAAGGTGCCGAGCCACAGGCGGGTGCGGTTCCGCGGGAGGCGGATCTCCGCCACCCACTTCCCCAGTGGCGCTGCCGCACGCCGCGGTAGAGCTTGGGCGGGCCCGGCGCGCGCAGCAGCTGCTGGTACAGCGCCGGCGGCACGGCCCCGCCGCGGAACCCGCGCGGGCTCAGGTTCAGCGCCTCGCTCCAGTAGCGCAGCAGCATTTGCTGGTGCACCTCCGGCGCCAGGAGCTGCGGCGGGAACAGAGGAGCCGCCGCCGCCGCCCCGAACTGCTGGTGCGGCTGATCGCTGCTTCCGAAGGAAATCATCTGCTGGTGCTGCAAAGGCTGCTGCGGCGGCGGCGAAGGCAGAGGCTGCTGGAACACGCTGGAGTACTGCAGCAGCGGCAGGAGCCTTGGCGACCCAGCCGTGGACGCCGCCGCCGTCGCTGCCGTGGATGCCGCCGGAGCCTGATCGTACGCGAACGGAAATATGTGTCGCGTCGATGGCAGCGCCGTCGCCGGCGGCGACAAGGGGTTGGAAACAGAGGACGAGTCAGGGGAAGCCGGAGCCGACGAGAGCGAGGACAGGGAGCGGTTGAGGCGGCGGTCCGGGCTGCGGATCTTCTTGAGGGGCCGGAGCAATGCGGCCGCCGGCGCGTCTTCTAAAACTGGCGCCAGCTGCCTCCCCGCGGCGGAGCCCGACGAGGTCACGCCCTTCCCCTTCCAGCCCCTCCCGCGGCCGCGCCCTCCGCCGCCGCCGTCCCCGCCCCCTGCCCGCCGGCTCCATCCCTTCCTGCCTCCAACGCGCCGACCTGCAATCTGTGGAGAGTGTGTGTGGAGTGCCGTGTCCCGGCCGCCCGCTGCGAACTGCACCGAGGAGCTTGAAGGCTTTGCCAAAGAAGCGAAGCGGGTGCGTGCGGGCGACCGGTCGTGCTGTGCGCGAGCCAATGGGGACGCGCGGTTCTGATTCGAGGGGGGGTTGTCCCGTGGCGAGGCGCGCGCTTTATAAAGGTCGCGTGCGCGCGCGGATCGGGCCAAAAAGGCGGGCCGATTTTTTGCTGCTCGCCGGGGCGTTCCGCTCCATTCCACGGAGGAAGAGGGAAAAAGGAGGAGGATGCCGTTCGTTGTGTGGCGGGGACGGGATCGTGGTCGGTGGGTCGGGCCCCACGCGCATTGACCCCTGCTGGCCGCGCGGCTCGCCGCCACGCCGGACGCCGCGATTCGTGCGCGCGCCATGAGCCCGCCGCACGCATCGCGACGCGTGCGCTGGGCAAAGCGCGGGCGTTGCTTTTTCGGTGATGGAGATCGCGATCGCGAGCGAGCAGCTACTTGGTTGGACGGCACTGGATCAGTGATCGAGAAAGAACAAGAACCCATGGAATGGAACGGCTATTGATTGCGTCTGTGCGTCCTGCGAAAGTCGCACACGGTTTTGTTCTTGTTCTCCAATTAGCGCATGCGGTGCATGCTACGTGCTGGACTGGACTTTGGCGGGCTCGCAATAATTTGACGGTATGACGACCCGTTCAATTTCAATCAGGTACTATAATGGGAATATAGTACCTGTGTTTATACCAATGGGGAGGAAGCAGATGTGTAGTTCGTAAATCACATCGCGACACAGATTGTTGCATTTGTTGTGGAGGGTCAGTCATCAGTGTGTGCGTGATTGATGATTTGGGTTATCTAGGAGCTGCATATGCCGAAAGGGGAGTGGATCAGCAGCTGGATCGGCTTATCACCTGAGTTGTTTACGAAAAGCTCTTGTCTTTAATTAGAAATCCAGAAGGCTGGACTTGCTTGTATCTTTCTCCCGGCCAGTAGTTTAGGACCTTGTCCTATACTTCTATATTGATGAAGTAGTACTAATGCATATGGAAGCAGGAACCAGACACGTCGTAGTTTTGTGTGGTGTTGGTGTGTGCATACGTTACCTTTGTAGTACGTAAATTGAAACGAAAAAGGAACGAGTGTCGCCAAATGTCTCCTTTTGTTTTGGTTTCCCTTCGAAAGGCTAGTTACTTGTGCATCGGTTAACTTAATTAGTGCGGGGAGGATAACTATGCATGACCATTTCTTCGTCTCCTTGCAGGGCAGAGCCCAATATGAGGTCAAGATGAATTCCTTGAGCCGTCGAACAACTCGCATAGAATAATTTATTGGACCGCTAGCTTGTTAGCTCCAATTAGCTATTATTGCCTTTAATTTGTTCGGTTCGGAAAGGATCGGATCTCTATCTCTTCCGATGAAAGTGCCTGTACTGTTGTTTATTCCGCCACTTGAATCAAATCCTAGGATACCTGTGCGGCTGCTGTGCCGTCCTCAGCTGGACGGCCACCTTTCTCTCTTGAAGCATCAATTCATAATATGCTAATATGAATCTGTTCATTTCTCCGGTCAGTCCAAACCACAAATGGAGCATCAATTCGTGCAGGCATCGTCATCGCATAATACCTAAATTACTGTCGAGTTACCTAAAACGATTATCTATTGACATCCATTTTTGTGATTTTCCGAGTGACGATGACAGGCTACAATATACCTTGATAGCTACTGCTGCCAGCATTTTAGCAGGCCATATGCGGGATATGCATACGCAGCCAGAGAGACGCAACAACGAAAAACAAGATCCCAGCAGATCTTCAACACACCACAACCTTACGCATGTGTAAAGAGTACCTTCGCGAAACGTCCATATTCTTTTGCATTGGATTAATTGGAAAGGACTCCAGAAAAATAATGTGTCATAAACCGCACAGAAAGTAACAGAACTATCTCCGTACCCAAAAAGTAACAGAACTATGTGGACGAGGTATTTCCATGTGCACACAGATCCAACATTCTCCTCCACGATTGGAGAAATATGTAGATGCGCCTTTAAACCAAAACACAAAACACTAGCCGCAAAATGGATGAGTAGTATATATAGGAGTATTTCACGATATATATATATATAGAGTATTTTAGATACTCTCTCTATCATAGCATCATGTAATTTTATGTTTTCTTGACATTTTAGGATAGATTAAGAGAGAATAAAAAAATGTATGTGCCTTCACTTTATTTTCTAATCATAGATTATCATTAGGAAATTAATGAAGATCGCTTAAAAATGAAAGTACTAGTATAACACATACCAAAATTTTTGTTATTACTTAATGCAAAATAGTCCTCATCAACAAAAAATATATTATATTTAAGTATAATTTTAATGCTAAAATACACTATATACTATATGACGGATGAATTAATAAAGAATTAATGATTAAAAATGGCATAACTATACTTTTTCCGTCCCTAAAATATAGGGTATCGAAAGTTTAGAACTTTGTTTTTTTTAGATCTAGTTACAGAGACGCAGACGCTCACTCCTATAAACTCTCACATACACACGCCCTATCTTATGAGGACATTGACGAAGTCACTACATGCATCTCGCTGTTGACGAGCACGTTGCCTACCATTGAAAGAAAAATGTCGTTATCTTATGAGCACCTTCGAAGAACTGAGTTAGACCGGCAAATCTTGACATTGATGAAGTTACCACAGGCGGCATCGCTGTTGACGGGTACGTCACCTACCACTGAAAGAAAAACTTGGTTAAATTCTGAAACAAATCCAGAAAAATACGAGCACCCGTGTCAAGTCTAAGACTTAAACGTGAATAGACAGGCTCCACCACAAGAAATCCAACCAGCTGAGCAGTTCTTATTCTGACTTTGTTCTTGTAAGGCTAGATTGCTCAACCTCATCCTTGTATGTCTTTTAAACATAATGAAAACTCAAAATGATTCTTATATTTGGTAACCAAAATGAATTACATGCATGCATGGCTTTTGAAACTTACTAGAAAATTTAGCAAGGTGATAAACAAAATTTGAACTGCAGAATATGTTTATTCTGTGACGGAGGAAGCAAGTACTCTGCAGAAAACAGTGCACGGGAACGAAAAGTAGTGCACCGTTAAACATGTTTCCCCAAATTCGACACAAACAGGAGGCCACTGCTGGCTCACGCCTTTTTTTGGCGCAATAAATGCGTGCGGCACGCTTGGTGACAAGAAATATCCCGAGCAGAGGCCGTCGTCCATCTCGGCACGCCACGCCCCGGACCCGGAGGTTTGCCCGGGCTCACTTTCGGCACGCATGATCCAGAAACGGCACCGCGCGCCATGCATTATTTTAAGCAAAGATCGACGCCAGCAGGCCCCGCCACCGCCGCCCGGCGACCACCACGTGACGATGGGCCGCCGCCCAGCCCCACCCACCACCGCACCCTCCAAACTCCCCTGATCGCGACGACCTCGCGGACGCAACGACGGGGTCGTCGTCCCTCGCGCGCCGCTGGCGGGCGGGGCCACGGCGAGGCCCGGCCCCGGGACAGCGACGGCGACGGCGACTTCGGCGACGGCGAGGCTCGAGAGGGTGGGGCCGTGGGCTGACTTCCGCGACGGACGTGATGGCGCGGCGCGGCGGAGAGCGGAGACTTTTCCCCGACGTCAAGCTTCACGCCCACGGGCGCGCGGGCGCGCGGCGGGATCGACACGTGCACACGGCGGCACGCGACGCACGCACGCACCTGCAGTACTCAGTAGTACGCGCTAATCATGGTCGATCCTGCCGTGCCAATTGGCATGCAAACAAGTGAAGTTTCAAAGGCCTGTACTGGTGGTGGCGATGGCCACCCAGCACCATCCGTGAAAAAGGCATCAAATCAAACTGGAGTAGCGTCAAGTATCTGATGGATCGCTCTACTCCTCTGCTCGCCAGCAGCAAGCTAGTGCGCGAACTATCCGGATTCCAGAAAGTTCCATGCCGATGGCCGAAAGAGCCCCCCGAGTAATCTCGTCACTGAACATTCCCATTATTCCCTCGGCTGCTCTGGTCAAAAGTTGCTGAATTCAAATCGCGGGACGTGCGGGTGCATTTGCATAAAAGAAAAACCAGTGGATTCATTTAGCCATGCGCATACAAAGTCTATTACCTTTATATATGTGCGGGATTGGGAATATGCAGTCTCTAGAAGCAGGTCGTGTAAACTACTCTGTTTCGGATATGATTAACACTACATAATCGTTGCGTTCAAAACAGACGAGATAAATTTTTTTAAAATAATATACCTTTGCCAATTTTGGTTAACATATCAAAATTACCAAATACAACAATTTTGTCCTATATTTACAGTAAAAGAGGCCTTTCGAATATGTCAACCCAGCACCCCTAAATTAGAATACGCAGAGATAAAAAAAAATCAACAACTAATGCTTCATTTGCCACCAAAACCTAACTCCAGCAGGCCTATAACACCATTCCAGAGCACAGGTAAACACACCAATCACACAGCACAGGCAGGAAGTTGTTAGCGAAACAATTCGCTCTCTCTCCATCATAGTAGGAGAGCTCAGGTCAACATGCAACCATAGTTTAATCGTGGCATCCTGATCCAACTCTCCTCTAGATTACGCAATATAATGCGTAATCATGAACGTACCCAGTGCTAGTGATAAGCCAGGCTCGCCGCAGCCACAATTCACAAATATATAGTGCTATAAACCACTACAAACACACAATGATTACATGCGCTAAGTGTGCCGCTTTGCATTGTTTAGCACCACCTAATCATAATAGATTATACATCACGGCATACACAACGACCTTATCTGCAAGCAGTAGCTAGCAGGTGCAGGGTGTCTCTCTCGCAGTCGCAGCCTCCTCATTAATTAATCTATCTCTCTCGGCTGATCTCACTGACAGGGAGATTAGCCTGAACGAACGATAGGATATTTTTGCCTGGCCTCGGAAGAGTACGCAGCCGGTGAGGTCGCTGGCGCGAGCCGGCGCCGGGCCGAACGGATTGGCATGGAGCCATGGACCGGAAGGGGGCGTATATATTTGTTTAATCCGGAACGGAGGTGCTCTCTGATCTGATGAAGCTAGCGATCGCCGTTTTTGTGCGTGTTTTTATTCAGGTCAACCCTAATGCTTTGGGGAGGCAGAGATGGCGTCGCTAATGTGCTTCAATGCTTGCTATGCAAGGAACTGGATGCATGCTCGATCGACACCTCTCTCTTCCAAGCAAAACGAACAAATTAAAAGATCTTGCAAAACAGCTGCTCGCATGTCAAACGTGCGCGCCCTCGCAGATATTTAGCATGACAGTTGACTGCGACATGAGGCTGTAGAGATTATTGAAAACAGGTCTTCGCTTATTAGTTAGTTAAATTTAATTTAATTCGCAATAAAAGTGGGTTGGTTGGTGGCTTAGTTTCTGACCTAGCTTGTGTATATCGTGGAACTTACAGTTAGTTTGAAAAGTAAACGTGTAAGGATCGCAATCGGATCGAAATCATCCATCGTACGTTTGCATAAGCTTGCTTGTGGCATTGCGGATAAAATGAACAAGTTTTTCACAGTAATGACTTCCATTGCAATTACCGCCCTGTTTACTTGTTTTATCAGTCGTCCAAATAATATTTTTCTCTCACAACAAATCAGTCGCCTTGTCTTATCCACCGGTTTATATGACCAACCAAACAACACCCCGATAACAATAAGAAACTTTTTAGTACTATATACGAAAGAGGGAGCTCTCGCGATTAACAAAGAGATAGCGAACAAGGGATGCTCTTCAACGCAGTAGTGTATATTGTGCCAGACGAGATACGAACGGAAATGGCCAATGTCACGCATTCGTTAGTTAGTCGTCAGACTCAGGTGTGTGCTGACTAGGCGAGCGAGAAATATCTGCCAACAAATCTCTAGAAATGGACAAAAATGGTCGGCATTATGCTTTACAAACTTAGTACATTTTTTTCCGAACAGTACAATGTTGAATGACACCTGACCTAACCACACTACCAAAGCAGCAATACGTAGTACGCATTTTCAGTATTATTAGGTGGGGTGCAGCAGCAGAGCCGAAAAGAACATTAGACGAGAGAGATATTTTGCCCAGTAGTACATGTTACAGATAGCGGCTCTTGCAATTTTTATTTGACCGTGTTACGCATCTTCATGTTTATCATAATTAATTAAAATCTTAGCTCGGCAAACAGCTTAATAACACTCGGTGATCGCCTTTGATTAATTTATCACGGAGGGTCACAGGCTACTCATCACAGAGTCACAGCCTCACAGGCATTTTGCATGCAGCAGTATATGACATGTCTTGTCCATGAAAAACACGTTAACGGAGGTTTTAACGAAAAAAAAAAAAATTTCTTGCTTTTCTCCGTTTGCCAGAAGTACTCAACACCAGGACGCGACTCATGCGAGACGTGTACGCTGAACAGCTGGTGGTGGCCGGTGCCTAGTTCAGGCATCTCAGGAAATCAGGAACAAGGAGGAGCCATTCATTCAGTTCAGGCTTGGTGTCTGGGCTCTGGGCCATGTCAAATATGCACATTCTTAGCGGGCTTCACTTGTAGTAGACGGCATAAAGCCTGACGGCCCAGGCAATCTTCACACGGCCCCCTTGACTGCAAGGCCTTCTCCAACAATGGGGTGACCTTGGAGTTTCCTAATTTTTTTCTCCTAAAAACTCAATTTTTCCTAAGTCCTAAAAATATATTAGGAGAGAAAAGCAGGGTCATCTCCAAAAGTACCTAATATTTGAATACTAAAAAATCAAAATAAAAATTTGGTCCCATTTGTTCTTGAATGGTTTTGCCACTTTCATTCCTACGTTCAATTGCATCCAAGCAGGCACAATACTTATGCGGTTATGCCAGTAGTGAACCCTCTGTTCGGCTTGGAAATGACTACTTTGCTCTCATAGTAATCACAAATTCTTTGCCAAAACGAGGAATGGGACTGATTAGCGCACATGATCTTTACCCACATTCAACCACACTGATACAGAAATTTCATCCTCGTCTGGGATTTTTTTTTTTTTTTTTTTTTTTTTTTTTTTTTTTTGGCGTTTGGAGTTGGTATGGACGACAGAGATGACCGATCTCCCTGCCGCGGCGAAGGCCGATCTCTCTGGTGGCGATAGCGTGCGACAAATGAAGGCGCGAAAGGGGAGAAGGCACTGCAAATCGTGGCACGAGGGAAAGAAATGGCGCGGAGAGAATGAGACGCATAGAGAAGGAGCGTGTAAAGTTACGCTCAATCGACCGGTTTTCCCGAACTGTGTAAATTTTAGGAATTGAGATTAGAAGTATTTGTAGGGGAATTTTTCTCATTCTTCTAAAAACCAAGGATTAGGAGCGGTTTTAGAGAGTTGTCAGAGGGTCTCTTACCTTCAGCTGCGGCGACATGCACACGCAAGCAACAGCGCAGTAACACGTAGTATACGCGTCTTGAATCGATACTTGGCCTTGGGCCGAAATAAACTAGCTGCAGCCTGCAGCTCCGTCACTGGATGCGTGGTGAGAGGGCATCAACCAACAAAAATCGTGGCTTGCGCACACCGCTGACCACTGTCCACGGATCGGAGGTGTCCGGCCGGCGCACCGGAACGAAGGGCCAGATCTGGGAGACGTACTAGTACTACGACGGCAACGGCATGGCGCGAGGCCTTTTTCGTGGCATGGCGATGCATGCGCGCGTCGGGTCTCACGGTCCCCTCCGCTGCTCCGTCGTCCCCTTGCAGGCTTGCTCTCGGTCCACCTCCACCGGCGGCATGGGCGGGCATGGCTCGCTTGCTCGGGCCAGGGCAAAGCATGCATGCCACGCCGCGGACGCTTGCACGTACAGCTGCCGCCTCGGTTCGTTCGGCCGCGCGCGCGCGAGCGCATGCATCCCACTCCCACCACTGGTGGTACACGTACGTACCCACCCTTCTGCGCCCTTGCAGTTAGCCGAACAGCTGTGCCCGTGGCCCGTGCCGATCTACCCGATCTAGATGCACAATAATAACACAGCCGGACCGCATGGGTTCCGCCCGCCCGCCGACGGCGGCGGCGTCTCACGGTCACGGGCCGCTGGACCGGACGGTGCCATGGGTGGTTAAGAGAGAGAGAGAGAGAGAGAGAGAGAGAGAGACTCGATCGGTGGTGCTGTGCCGCGAACAAAGTCAACTGTTCATAATTACTCCACTGCTACCGTCTCGTCTGTCCGGTCATTCTTTAACGTGCCTACTCTACTCGATCTCCGATCGGCAACGCCACTGCGGCCTTGTTTAGTGGGGAGATGGGTGTGAGAGATTGCGTTCCCGTAGTATTTCGTTTTTATTTTGGTAAATAAAAAAAAAAAAAAGAACCGCTGTGCCCGTGGCCCGTGGCCCGTGCCGATCTACCCGATCTAGATGCACAATGCAATTAAGTTATTTTTTTTATTTTTATTTATGGCTCTTTTCCGCCCGCCCGCCGACGGCGGCGCCTCACGGTCACGGGCCGCTGGACGGACGGTGCCATGGGTGGTTAACCGAGAGAGAGAGCTCAAAAGACTCGATCGGTGGTGATTTGCAACCAAAGCAAAATTCAGTTATTTTTTATTTATATTTAACTCCACTACTACCGTCTCGTCTGTCCGGTCATTCTTTAACGTAAAAACTCAAATCGATCTCCGATCTAAACAAGGCCTGCTATTAAAAGGAGATAGTAGTAGATATAGGGCGGCGGCAGAGGAGTGGGGTCCGGAGTCCAGACCAAAGCCTACTACTAGACATGCATGTGACGGCCTCCTGACACCTGCAACGGAAAGATCTATCTGTCCCTCCCAATCTCGTCCTTTTTTGCCCGACGCCGCGCGCCCCAGAGCCAGATGCGTCCGATGTTTCCCACTGTTTCCCCCCGCGCGCGTGCCCTTTCTCCGCCAGGGGCCTGCCTGCCGCCTGCCTGAGCCTGATGGATCCACCACCTCCGCTCCGCTCCTCTCTCCTTTCTTTCGCTGCCAAGCATTCCCATGTGCCTCCTGCCGCCGCCGGCCGCCCCAGATCTACGCGTCGCGCGCGGTTACTACCACGGCGGCATCCATCCATGACACCATGCCCCCAGGCCAGCCGTGGAGATGTGGTGGATTCCTCCGGCAAGTGGCTTGGCGCAAGCATATGCAGCAAGCAGCTCGCTCGTGCCGCTGCTGCTGGGGTCAACTGGTACGGGCCAGATGGGTTAGTGAATCGTCGCGGAATCATTAGCGATCCGTGATGATAAAGTCGTCCAACGTTTGATCGCCTTTGCACTGTGCAATGATCATGTGCCGTGTGTCGTCTGGGCGTGGCCACCAGAGTATGCTTTTCGTTGCACCCGCCGGTTCCATCCTGCTTTTGCATGTCCTCGACGGCTCGACCTGGCCATCGGCCGTACCTGCCTTAATTTTCCGGCCGATTGCTTTCGTTTCCGTGGTGATGCAACGCAACGTGAATGAAGTTTCCAGAAAGTCGTTGCATCATCGATCTCCAGCGGTAGGTCGCACAGATCAGGCCACAGCTTTATTTCTTGTATCGGTTAAAATCTCGTACATATGGCTGGTTCGGGTAAGCATTTTGAGGGGGAACAAAAATAGAACAGAGAGGAAAAAATGAGTGGCGAGGGCCGGCATTGATGTAACAGTGCGTGATTTTTCCACTACTACGGACGGACGGATGGTACAGCAGCAGAGCTTGACGAGATGCAGAGGAAAAGGAAAAGAGCAGATCGATGATTGGCGAGGACAGCAAACCTAGCTAGGAGCTTTGTGACACAGGTAGTAACTTCGCGGTGGAGCCTACTACTGGCTCGTCCGGCTGAAAATTTCAAGATTGGAATGAGAGCGGGGTGGGGTTTTGTGTGTGGTCGGGATCATACATCATATCATCCCGTAGTACCATCCATACCACTGCATCACCACTAGTAGCCATCGTCGCGTTTGCAGATAACACGTTCATTCCTCTATCAGATATTTGGATTTGAGAAACCAACTCTCTCTAGATATATATACTACATGAGACGACGGTGCTTCCTGGCTTAATTCTTCAAATTTGTGCTTGCAAATAATGTGATGATGAATCAAAATGAAAAGACGACGTTCCTCAAACTGAACAAACCAACCAACCAACCGATCAACGAGCCAACTTTCTCCCTCGTATCCACCGGCTGCGCTTTCTCCACATGACCGACCTGTTACACGCCCAGCTCGGAGTGAATTGAAGAACAGTTCATTAACACACAGATGCATGCATGCGGACCTTCTGGTGTTCTTTTGTTCACTGCAGTGCAGTACCAGCCCAGATTCAACGGGTACAGGGTTTTTTACCCGTCACATCGTTACCGGTTGGCGGTTAACATCGCTTCGTACTAATCTGTCCGGCTGCTGATCCTGACAGGCCGCGGCGGAGCGACGATCCGTTTTTCTGTACGCTGCATTTTCCACACCAAATGAGCAGCAAAAACCTGAATAGGCCGGACTTAGTAGTGTTTCATCAGTTGATGAAAACAGCGAAGGCGCGTACGGCTCATGCATGCAGCATGTGCTCCAGTCGGCCTCCCTCACTGTACGTCTGCAGCTCGTGAGTCGTGATAGCTCCGCCATTAAACAGCAGACGTACGTACGTCGGCCGGTCGAGCTGGAAGGGCTGATGAGTACGTATGATACTAAATTCGTTCCAAAATATAGCTCGCTTGATTTTTTTTTTCAATCCTAAGTTTCATCATTTGTTTTATTCAAAAATTATATAAAATATCATATATTTTGTGTGGCTGCTTTACTAATAATTTGGATCAGGCCACAGCTTTCTTGTATCGGTTAAAATATCATATAATTTGGATCAGCCCAGATTCAACGGGTACAGGGTTTTTTACCCGTCACATCGTTACCGGTTGGCGGTTACCATCACCTCGTACTAATCTGTCCGGCTGCTGATCCTGACAGCACGCGGCGGAGCGAGGAGCCGTTTCTGTACGCTGCATGTTGCACACCAAGTGAGCAGAATAAACATGAATAGGCCAGCCTTATACAATTTCCAACAAATGACTCAAAATATGTATTAGGAGACTTAAAATCATCTTCCAACGGAGGATATAATACAAAAGATCCATTTTAGGTAGCAGGGAAGACATAACCTAAATTTAGTTATCTTCTCTCATGGAGACTCATTTATAAAAAAGATTATCTTTTGAATTTTATTATCGCAAAAGATTAAAAAATAGATATTGAATTCTTTGGCTAGAGCGGTATCTAAAGAACAAATAGATCTTGAGTCGTGATCGTCGGAGAGTCTTAGTAGTATTTAATCAGCTGATGAAAACAGCAAAGGCACGTAGTACGGCCCATCCATGCAGCATGTGCTTCAGTCGGCCACTCTCGGCCTCCCTCACTGCACGTCTGTAGCTCGTGATAGCTCCGCCATTAAACAGCAGACGTACGTACATCGGCCGATCGAGCTGGAAGGGCTGATGTCCGTTCCAAATTATTATAGTTTGTTTTATTTTTTTAACCATAAATTCGATCACCCATCTTATTCAAAAAATTATATCAAATATTATATCTTTTATTATGACTTGTTTTACTAATAAAAGTTTTTAAAAATAATTTAAAAATAACTATATTTGCATATTTTTTTTTGAATAAGACGGAACGGTCAAACTTATCTCAAAAAAAATCAAATAAACTATAATTTAAAAAATAGACTAGGTAGCATACCCGTGCGTTGCTCTGGGACAGCTAAAGTCTTGTATTAAAAAAACACAAAGATCACACGACAAGATAATATTACCATAAAATTATTACCTTCATTAAAGTGACATTAACTAAAAATAAAAGTTTGTTACACCTATCATACCTGATAGTTGAGCAGACAATTGAAATATTGGTGCACTTTTACAAGAAAAAGTGGAACAGAAATAAAGTCATGCCATTTTTCCGTTTTGAAATACTATTAAACACTCGTTGAGTTCAACAAATATTACAATCTACATAATCTTAGCATCATCGGGTTCGAGCCATATTAACGTCCATGACAATAATGTGATTGATAATCATTAGCGAGATAAAGTAAGTGGTAGTGTTCTCGTGAATGAAACGTATGGCATGTGAAAAATTACTTGGCAAATTTTCTTCGAGGATTTGGTTTTCTAGAACGCCGTATCAACAGGTAAATATAGCCCAATAAGAAATGAGAAGACCACATCTTCCAGAAGCCCTATTAGGCCTTATTCAGTTGCACCTCAAAACAAGGGGTTGGAGGAGATTGAGGAAGATTTAATCCTGTACAAGTTAAAATCTCCTCCAACTTCTTGGATTGGGATACGAACGAATAGACCCATATGATGGCACTCCTTTCTGGCTTTGATTTCCCTGCAAACAATCATACATTGAGAATTCCTAACTGGAAATAAAATAGAATTGAACATAAATAGAATCCGACTACAAGCTAATTTGAAACAAAACCAATCTCCAGTGTAAATGAATGGACCCTAAATTACAGCAAATTACACAAACAAAAAACTCAAAAATTGGTTTTTATGAAATATACACATACGACAAAGAAATTTGAGGCATATAAATAAAATTTTTTGTTTGACCAATATAGTCCTGTTCTACTGTTCTGCACAAGCACCACAAAAAAATATGAAATTCTAGGCACATAAATAGAAATATTAATGTTTGGTTGTAGAGGGATATTGTGAGTCCACAGTGACTTATCAGGTGGCTCAGAGACAAGCAACAGACTTACTGCACTTGGTCAGAACATGCAGCATTTTCAGGTTCCATCTCTAATTGCTGATTAATCTTACTACTGCTGCCAGTATCTTGGAGAATAAAAGAGATACTGAAACGGCAGGCAGATAAAAGAGGTACTGAAACGGCAAACAGAAACTTGAACACCATGAAGCACGAGGATTTTTTGGAAGGGCAGACTGCTGAAGCACATTTCTTGGTTGAATTTCGATGAACACCCTAACGTGCCTGCTGAACGCCCTACAGTTGGCATAAAAAATATGACAAAGCAAGAATGAGCTGTTGCTCCAGTCTCTTTTTAGCATATCAATCTTTTAATTCTCTGTACCGCACGAGATGTCGTTGAGTAAAAATGATATTGGCTCTGATATAGGGCTCTTACTTAAAGTTGACTCTTACTGGAACGCCTATCCGTGAGTGATGATGTAGCGGCACCCGGCACATCATCGTGAAGTCGCTATTGTTCCAATTTCTAAAGAACACAGAAGTTGGAGGTGGCAGGTGTCAGAATTTGTGGTGCCAGGAGCATACAAAGTAGAGTATCGTTTTAAAGAATGTTGAGGATGGATTAAAGCTTTACCTTAGATCATGACGGGCGAGGGTAACGGCGTGGGTACCATAGTGAGGGCGGAGAACGGCGGCTCACGACGGGCTTGGCGTCGGCCTGTTTCTCGATGAAACGCGATGGGATCGAGGGGCTCGACTGTCTGGCGAGGGCGGAGAAAGGCGGCGCGCTTCAGGCTTGGTAGCCTGGCTTCTTGCGATGGCGGTGCACGCTTCAGGCTTGGTAGCCTCATTCTCGGACACCTGCTGGTCATATCTTGGTGGCTCGGCATCTCTGCGGCAGTAGAGCTCCGGCCTTCGAACGATTGATGCGCCGGTGATGCCATGACGGCAAACGGCCGAACGGCTGATGCCGATGACAGCCGATGGTCGATGCATCAGCACTGATGACGACGGATGTACGGCTGATGTGCTGGCGACTGACTCCAGATTAGATTAGAACTTAAATCGTGTGAAAATCCATCATGTCGCCTGCACCTTCCTATCGTCGTCATACGCTGGCCAGCGGGCCGATCCTTGTATGCACGTTCCTGTTTAATCACGCGGCCAGTGGTCCGATTCTTTCTTCTCTTGAAATTGAAAAATTGTCTCGAAATTGAAAAATTGCTTTCTTTCCATCTTGATCGCCATGGGATTAATTTATTTTTGAGTGGAGAACAAAAATCGAACGACGTGGGGAAAACCGGAGAGGAGGGAGTGAACCGCGTAACGCATGGAACTGTATCGAAAATCACGTAGGGTGATTTCCTCCGAACAAAAGTTTCCACCAAAAACTACAATCCGCTAGCTGGCTGTTCAATATGGAAGGCAATGCACAAATTGACCGTCAAAAGGAAAGATTAATATGGAAGGTGTTAGAATTATATGTGCATGTAGGCCTCTCCAGGTTCAGCCTCTCGAGCACCAACAGGACCGGTGATCACGGATCGACGAGTGATTAGCTATCCCATGGGATCGGTGGACAATAAACATCAGCCATAGAAGGAAAAAAATGGATCGTAGAAGGAAAAAAATGGGCGACGGAGAGACCGGTATCGCACGGGGAGGGAGGCGGGCAGGACGAAAAAATTACCGCACCAAAACAATGTCTTATCTTTAGTCTTTTTAGTTGTGAGGAAGTACCTATGTAACCCTCATCAACAGAGCTCACATGATCGAGACATACATAATAATAAAGTTGAGAGCGAACGATTGAGCACTCATTCACTCGGTCGACGCCCGATCGAGCCAGCAACATCGATCAACCCCCAATCGAGATCCATGGTAGATGAGTCATGCATGCTCTCTCTTTATTGGTCTACGTATTGGACCAAATTCTACTTCACGTAGCAAACTCTATATCTATATATCTTTGAAGACTGGACGAACTCGCAAATTTCAAGATTGACAGTCTCACCGTAAACATCTCGCTGTCGATGCGAACGCACCCTTTAATAATTAATTTTCGCTGCCCAGATTGTATGATGTGTTTGTGCGCCAGACCTATGAAAAATGCATAGCCTGGTTGGCCTCTTTCACACTACGTGATCACTCTGGTTTTTAAGGACGTGACATGTGACCCCTGCAAGCTACCTACGTGGCAGTGGGCGGTGGTGGCGCCGGGAGAAACTCGTACAACGTACTGGGTGGTTCAAATGCAATTGTGTGTGTGTGTGTGTGTGTGTGTGTGTGTGTGTGTGTGTAGCTGCTACTCCTAGCTAGCTGGCGTGCTCCCCTGCTTTGGAACACTAGGTACGGATACGAGGTGTGAAACGCACGTCGCTATGCATCTAGTGCTGCTAACGGCTAACCAGATCGATCGAGCGCGGCATGGGGTTAGAACTCGGATCGATCGTATCCGAGCTGCATGCGACCACGTCATCGATGGAACCATGATGGCCTGGCCGTACACCGTGGTCCTCCGCCGATCCACCATTGGGTCCACAGGAGTCCTGGGCAGGCTGGCCGAACCACCATGCTCTGCGACGAACAATGTCGTGCATGTCAGCATGTGTCGTCCTGACCTAGCTCCTCTGCCTCCTTTCAATTTGGAAATCTTGAAGCGAACAAGGTGCCCCGGGCCGCCGTCCTCCCGCTTGTCCTCGAACTCCTGTTGATGCGAGTACATGCATGCATATTGGCTAGTAGCTGAGCTGAGCTCACACCACATTTCGTGACTCCACTAGGACACACAAATAATGCATGTTGTATATGACAGTCCTTCCGCACAATTCGCTTGAAAAAAAAAGAAGCTTGTCAATACCCTTTCATGAGGAGGCAATGAGTTTTTGAAGCCAAAGATTTTGCACACCAAGCCCTCCATTGAGTTTGCTTGTGCAAACGGATTCCCAAAGAACGAGACATTTCTAGCCATGGCATTGAGTTTGCTTGTTATAGTATCAAAGTGGTGCAATGCGCATATATACATGTACAGTGACAGAAATTCAGTTTCCCTAGCAGATTCAGACAATGCAGGTTTTCGTCCTTTTGTACCGCGTTAATAATCGACACTAATCTAATCTAAGTACTATTCAACATTATCCTACATATGCATGTGTGCAATTTGGTGCTTCACATGCACTGGTAACAAAAGCTGATACGGTGCACTTTGCTCCTGGCGCTGATGACTTACTTGCTGAGCACAGCTTGGGGTCGCTTTATTATTATTTTAATATTTAATACCCGCGGAAGGGTCGAAAGGGATCACCAGGACTGGCGAAGAGAAAAGGATCCGGCATGGGGCAGCTCTCCTCGATTGATGATAGCAACGGTTACAGAAAAGAAAAGGACGACTTGATGCTGCGCGTCTTTGTCAATGCAGATACGCACTGTACGTGCCGGATCTTTTCGCTGGCCATGCTCCATTCTCTCGTCCCGTCGTTGCTGTGCTGCCTGTGCACCTCTTTCTTTTTTCTTTTTTGTACTCGATACAATACACATATATTGCACGTCTCATATGAGTACATGATGATGCGAGCAATTCTCACCGTCAGCGCAGCACAGGACAGTTCGTTTCACCCCTATCGCCTATCGGTCGGTTGCCACTCACGTACGGCGTCTGGTAATGGGTACGGGATCCGCCACTGCTCGCGGTTCCTTGCGCTGGCAGCTGGCAGATCTCACGTCATCACTCGCGCGCGCGCGCACGATGTACCCTACCATACACGGCGAGCGATCCCTCCCCATCCCCCGTCCAAGGCTATACCGGCGCGCGGCGCCGGCCGGCGAGGCAGGCATCTTCGCGCCGCCCAACCAGCAGCTAGCTGCCCACGCGAGCTCCGACAGGGGCGCGTAATGGCCGGGGACCCCGTGGCTGGCCCGTGGCCGGTGGTCCGTATGCCATGCCAATGCCATGCATCCATCCGGCCGGACCCTCCGATCCACCGATCAATCGATCGCCGGCCTAGCTACTACTACTGGGATCGGTCGATGATCCCCAGCCGGGCCAAACGTTCGGCGGCGACGGCGTCCTCCGTGGCATGCAGATGGATCGACCTGCCGGCTGCCGCTAGCTGATGCTATGCTTACAGCCGCGCAGTACGTACATCCCAGGCGCAAAACGTTCGCCGGATCAACCCGCGCAGGCCGGCCGCAGCTGTGGTCCAGCAGTGTACGTGCACGCATAGCTGCTGCGCGCAGGCACGATGTCAGTGGCGGCCGCGGCGCCGGGTGCTGCGTGCTGGCGCCGCGGCGCCGGACCGCGCGGCGCTTGTGTTGCCCGCGCGTTGTTTCGTGGCGCGGGGCCGCATGGCATATTTGGGGGCTCCTGCCTCTTGGGTCGTCTGGAGCCGCGGCGTCGGCGTCGGCGTGGTTGCGGAGCGGATCGGACGGGACATGCTGCGGCTGCAGCTGCAGCTTAAGCTGCTGGTGATGTGATGATGGATGGACGATGGGTTTCCCCGATGGATGGGAAAGGGGTTTTCTCCCTGCTGTGGCCTGTGGTCCTGTATGTCTGTCGTGCATGTGGCCTGTGGGCGTACAAATGATGCGGTGTTTCTCTTTACGTGCATCGGTGGAGCACGGATGGCATCTCCCCCTGTTTGCTTGCTCCCTTCCTTTCCTGTTCATCTAGATCTCATCTCATGATTTTTTTCCCGTGCTGGTACCAAAGTTAATTATAGTTTTGTTATTACCGCATGGTAGTAGATATTATCCTCGTCAGTGGTGGCTTATGCAGAATTCCACTCGGTATAGACGGATTTGCTCGGCGAGTCTTTTGTTTGCTGTGTGTACTAGGATGTGCTCAGTCACGTCAGCGGCGCTTGAACATATTATAATCTTATCCGATCCATAGGAACATTTTAGCGGCGGTAATGGTACCACGTCGTTAATATGCACGGCTGCTCTCGTTTGTGCACTCGCATCTTTTCGCAATCCCAAGTCCTAACTGATAATAGCATCCCATACACATCTCTCATGCTGAGCCTAGCTTAGCATATTTATGTGTTTCTCCAAACTATCTATGCTGAGCCTAGCTCGACTTATTTATGTGTTGTGCCACAATCATTTGGGATCTCTTTGCAACGCAGGATTTCTAAAACATAATAAGAATAGAAAAAACCGAATAATTGAAGTTGGATGAAAGTTGTAATCCTACGCTACAAAATTCAAGTCTAGATTTTTTCTCTCTCAAAAAAAAAATGAAGCCTAGATTTTTTTTATTGTGGACTTCGGATACAACATAGTAAAGAGGTACATAAAGAAAGCTTATATGTCATAATAAGCTAAATTAATTTCAGTTTATAATTTTGTTTCAAAGTGACATTATAAATTTCTATAGGATTATTTCAGTCATTATGTATTCCTCTTTTTTTGTTTCACAACAAAGTGACATTATAAATTTCTATAGGATTAAATTAAAACTTTTCTAAAGAAGAAATTCCTTGTTGCAAATACAACACGGGGCATATATGGGTCCGGGCGTGGGAGCCGTCGTCAGGGCTTAGGCCCCAAAGGGTCCGGCGCCCCGCAGATGCCCCCGTGGGCCCGGGCGGCTAATGCCCGACTCCGCCCGGCCGTTTGGTGGACCATGGCCTCCCTTCAAGATCGCCATGTCGTCGTTCCCCAAAATGCCCCAAAAAAAAAAAATGTCGTCGTTCCCTACGTGGCACAAGTCGAAACTCCGCAACCGCAGCCCCTTGTTTCAAAAAAAAAAAAAAAAAAAAGGTCACAGAAGGCAAACCGTGGCCCCAAAATCAAACGGCCGCAACCGGGAGCCGGTTAACCTTTTGCCCCCAAACGCGCAGCCCCGGGAGCACCTCAGTGCTACCCACTGACACCGTCCCACGTGGAGATCACCCGATTTCAACTCCGCGATGGATGATGGCGTCGCCTCCCCGCGTGTCCCGACTCGATCAAGCGAGGCCCGGCCTGGTTAATAATTTAAGATCCCAGGGTAATAACCACGACCCGGGCGCCCTAGGCTTGCAAACGCTCCGCCAAACGCCTCTCTTTGGATAAATTCCATGGTGAAGGACCACGGTCGTATATAGCCAACCATACAGTCGACTAGTATTATGGATCGACTAATTGAACCATCCACAAGCGCACCGTATTGGACAAGAGCAAATTGTTTTACATGTAATTCTCAAAGCGCCAACGTTTGAACAATGTACTAACAAACCCCTTTCTTAAATACAATGACGCGCAAATCTTTTTGCGTGTTCAAAAAAAAATTTCTATAGGATTAAATTAAAACTTTTCTAAAGAAGAAATTCCTTGTTGCAAATACAACACGGGGCATATGGGACGTCCGGGCGGGAGCCGTCGTCACCTAACTTCTCCAGATCGCCCAAAATGCCATGTCGTCGTTCCCCCCTCTCACAGTTACAGAAGGCCTTGTTTCAAAAAAAAAAAAAAAAAAAAAAAAAAAAAAAAGGTCACAGAAGGCCTACGTGGCACAAATCGAAACTCCGCAACCGCAGCCCCAAAAGGCCCAAACGGCAGCCCCGGGAGCCGGTTAACCTTTTTGCCCCGCCGTCACGCGGAAATTGAGATCACCTCAGTGCTACCCACTGACACCGTGGTCCCACGTACACCCGATTTCAACTCCGCGATGGATGATGGCCCGCTTCCGCTTTATTACCGCGCATGAGTTAGGAGTCTTAGGACAGCGAGCAGCCGAGCAGTAATAACAGCGGCGGCAAAGCCCGCCAACTTTAGCCGGGCGGACAAGAAGAAGCAATTACCGCGACAACAGACGACGGCGACGCACGCGACGCGAGCGAGGCAGCGAGCAGTCAAGCAAGCACCACCAACCACCCTTAAGTACGCGGGGGGCGGCGCTGGGCGGGACGGTGAGGTCAGAGGAAGCGAAGCAGCTGCAACGGGGGGGTGTCGCTCGCGGTTAGGCTGCCGTCGCGCGCGGGCGCTGGGGGCGTGCGTGGGCGTGGCGGATCTCATCTAGCGCCGCCACTTGCTGCTGCGACTTCCACATCCCCTTCCTCCGGTCCTCCTTCCCATCCCCCTCCGTCCCATCATCTTTGTCCCTCTCGCGCAATTCGCCGAACACGCCGCGCGCGCCTCGCCTCGCCTCGCCTCCCCGCGACGGCCGCCTGCACGGCCAATGCTGGCGGCGCGATGAGCGTGGAGGAGGAGGTGGAGCGCGGGGAGGAAGAAGAGGAGGAGGAGGAGGAGGAAGAGGAGGAGGAGGAGGACCTGTTCTACGAGTCGCTCGACCGCATCCTCTCCTCCTCGGGCTCCTCCACCTCCGCCTCGGACGACGACGGCGCCGACCGCCCGCGCCGCCGCCGCGGCTGCGATGCGCCGGCCGCGGCCGCCGCAGCGGCGGCGCTCGACCTGTGGACCTCCCAGCCGGCGCCCGTCCAGGAGCGGCGCCGCCGGCTGCTCCAGCTGATGGGGCTCGCCGGGGATCCTTCCCTCCCCGGATTTGGGACGGGCCGGTTCGCCTCCGAAGACGCCGCGGGCCCGCCCCGGCCTCCCCGTCTCGCGGTCCAGATCAGGCGGGGCTGCCCTGGGCTCCGCCGGGAAGCCGCCACTCGGGGGCGGCCGTCTGCGGACCTCCTTGTCCGACGCGTCCGATGCTGCCGACGAGGACCCCAGGTGCTTGATCAGGAACCTTGACGACGGCAGAGAGTACGTGGTGAGGGAGGAGTTCGGTCTCCGCGAGGTCGGCACGGGGCGCCACCTTACCGTTGAGGAGTTGGCCCGCTCACCGATTGTGCAGGAGCTTATGCGCCGCCAAGCTTTCAGTACTCCCAACTCCAACTGCACCTCAAATTCCCAAAGTGGCGCCTCCACGCCAATCGAGAGATCGAGCTCGGGTTCCAGCAATGGTGGGGCGCGCTACAAGCGGCGTAGCAGCTGGCTCCGCAGCATCCGCTGCGCCGCTGGCTCCTTGGTCACCCACTCCCGTGACCGCCGCAGCAGTGACGAGAAGGACACGTCTTCAGAGAAAGGCGGCCACCACTCCAGCTCCGCGACAGATGACAGCCAGGACAGTGTTCCACGCCATGGCCCTGCCCGTGTCAAGGTACGGCAGTATGGGAAGTCATATAAGGAGCTCAGTGGCCTGTTTATGACACAGCAGATACAGGCACACAATGGTTCCATCTGGAGCATCAAATTTAGTCCTGATGGCCGTTACCTTGCGAGTGCCGGGGAGGATTGCATAATCCATGTTTGGGAGGTGTTGGAGTTCGAGAGGGCAGGGAAGGAGAGGGAAGTGAAGGAGAATGGGGTGTGTAATCCACTTGTTGCTATGGTGTGCAATGAGTCATCAGAGACTATGGTGTCATCAGCTGCTCCAAGTGGGATCCATTGGGAGAAGAAGATGCGGGCAAAGGTACTGCAGAGTGGGGGATCGGTGAGCTCAGACAGGTTGATGGTGCCTGAGTATGTGTTTGCACTGTCCGAGAAGCCTGTGATAACCTTTGCAGGGCATTCAGAGGATGTGCTTGATCTCAGCTGGTCCAAATCTCAGGTAATGTACACACATTTCTAGTTTCTCTTCAATTCTAATGTGTAAATATTAATTTTCAGTGTAAGTGCAAAGTTCAGGCTATAATATAATGTGGAATACCGAAAAGTAGGATGTCAGTCGCAGAAATTAGATCTGAACATAACTCATGTGATAAGAACACAAATGCTATGTAATAATAACAATCGTCATATTAAACTTATGTATTGTTGGTTGTGGGTGTACATAACTTGGCATCCAGATCTGGCATAGTGCAACCGGTGCACTGTCTGGAAAGAAAAACTTGATCAGCTGCCATTTATGCATTTTCATTTTTGCGATAGATAAATTGACTTTATTGCTCCCAAGTGTACCCAAGCTTTTACCTTGTGCATAAGACCCAGGTGCTCTCTACCGGCATGGTCTCTACATGCTTAAAGATTACCATTTTACTATGGTTTTCATTTCTGTCTCAGTGCATCTAGAAAGTTCAGCACATAAATATTAAGCACGAATTGCACTGCAGGCTCCTAAACTTGCCCGGTCGTCTCAACTAATCCCTCAAACTTTTTGAGTGCCTTGAACTTGCACATGTCTCACGTGAACAGAAGCAAAGTTTAGGGGGTTAAATGAGACAACTGTGCAAGTTTAGGGGCTAAGTGTGACAACTGTGCTAGTTGAAGGAGATGAGAAAGTAATTTGCAAATTTAGGTGGCTAGCCGGCTAGGTGACTACCATGCAAGTTGAGAGACCTACTACACAATTCTTTGTTAACGTATTGGCACTTGGAGAACCTATTGTCTATGATCTGGATGATATTATATTATTGTGTGCTATCAAAATGTAGATATTTGAATCCTACATTTCAATGTCAGCTAACCAGTTTCATGATACTGAACTGGAGTTTAAATTTTTCTTGTTTTTTTCCTTTGTTTTTTAGCCGTAAGGTTCCGGTTTTGTTAATCGATATTCATTCTTTTTCTGCATCAGATCAAAGAAGATATTAAGCTTGTCAAGGGAGTCGTAATTTACTTCCTCTGTTCCAAAATGTACACTGTTTTAGCTTTGCCCTAAGTCAAACTTCTCTAATTTCGACCAAGTTCATAGAAAAATGCGTGAACATCTACAGCATCATATTAGTTTCATTAAATCCAACATCAAATATGCCTTGACAATGTTTTTATTTGGTATTGTAGATGTTAATATATTTGTCTATAAACCTGGCCAAAGTTAGAGAAGTTAAATAGAACAAGTT
Source organism: Chrysopogon serrulatus (assembly GCA_015844335.1). Lineage (NCBI taxonomy): Eukaryota > Viridiplantae > Streptophyta > Magnoliopsida > Poales > Poaceae > Chrysopogon > Chrysopogon serrulatus. The sequence goes on from JADLZL010007344.1 coordinate 86,852, forward strand.
AACTTTGATGTACTGTATGTTTGCCTCTGGCAGACCTCTTTTTGAAGAGTTTAGGGATCTAGCAAATACTTGACAAAATCGCGAATTAACTATTCTATATTTCTAAGATGAAATGAGATTTGTCTTGTTTTAAATGGATAAATCTGGGTTTTAGAAGTGCAAATTAACTATTCCATTGGTATTTATGTCAGAACAAGTGCTCATAACTAGTCAAGCTACTCTGTACTCATATAACACTAAAAGCATATGCGAACAACCAGACACCATGCACAGCACCTTCTTTTTCTTCTTTTCTGGTTAGGCACTAATCTTGCTCATCTCTCTGTATACTTGCTGCTATTGGTGAAGGCATATCCATTTCTGCAGCATGTTGAATTTGAAGTATAACTATTATGAATTCATTGTAGTTTCCTGCTAGTTCAACATCCCTTATATCCATCTTTTAGTTCCTGCAGTATTTGCTTTCATCATCAATGGATAAAACAGTACGGTTGTGGCACATGTCAAGCACTTATTGTTTGAAAACCTTCTCACACACTGACTATGGTACGAATATCACTTCAGAATCACCCCACCCCGTCCCACTCACTGTCTGAACACCACAACAGCATTGTCCTTCTAATATAATTTCTTTTTGATTCAGTGACTTGCATCCAGTTCAATCCTGTTGATGATAGATACTTCATTAGTGGTTCCCTGGATGAAAAGGTTCGTATCTGGAGTATTCCAAAGCGTGAAATTGTTGATTGGGTCGATCTTCATGAAATGGTTACTGCTGCCTGCTATACTCCAGATGGAAAGGTTTGAAATTGATCTATTTCATAATTTCTTAATTTTGGTCAAGAGGAGCTACTAGTTGTTCATCCTAATACCTTAAGGTGTTGTCTCAGGGCGCGCTAATTGGGTCCCACAAGGGCAGTTGCCATCTGTATGATACATCTGGTACATCAGCTTGCATTTTAGTTCTGTTCTCAAATCTTATTCAAAGACCTTATTTCCTGTTCTGTGTCTTGCAAGCCTAACCTTGTTTTCCTTTCTTCTGGCCAGATGACATGCTTTGCTACAAAACACAGATCGACCTGCAAAACAAGAGAAGAAAGTCTAGCCAGAAGAAAATAACAGGATTTCAGGTGCTTATTTTGAATTAGCATTGTGTTGTGATGTGAATCATTCTGCACCAGAGTTAAGATAATTTTGGTTGGTTAAACTGAATAATAGCTCCTTAAACAGTTTGTCCCAGGGGATTCTTCAATGGTCATAGTCACATCTGCAGATTCACGAATCAGAGTTCTTGATGGTTTTGAGCTAGTTCATAGGTTTAAAGGTAAAAATTTATTATCAATTATTTTTCATGTACTTTCACAATTTACACTGGTTCAGAACATGGTGCAATCATTGTTGACTGTGAATACTGAAGATCAGTTGTATCTGCCTTGTTATTCCTTTCAAGAGCAGTGCTGGAACATGTCAGTTTGCACTTTTCTGCTATCATTGGCTGTATTGTTCACTTTAACATGTTAAAATAGCTCGTCCCTGTTGATAGATCTAACGGCCATATTGTTTGTTTTTCCTGTGCATGTCACTCTCTGTCTGCTACTAAGAAAATGAATCATAGCTCAATTTTCATCTGCTGGTTGGTCCCAGTTACATAGTTCTTATGTCTTCCCATATTTCAGGATTTCGAAACAAAAGCAGCCAGATCTCAGCTTGTTTATCTGGAAATGGACGGTATATTATCTCGGCAAGTGAGGATTCCCATGTATATATCTGGAGAAACAATGATGGTTCGAAACCAAGTAGAAAGAAGGGCATTGTTTCTGTCACAAATACCCATGAACACTTCCACTGTGAGAGTGTGACAGTTGCTGTTACTTGGCCTTTTACCAGCACCTCAATGACTTCTTTAATTAACCCCAAGAAACAAGATGATCTTGATCGTGGGTCTGAGAATGATTATTTACCGCAAGGTCTGCAAACCAAACTTGCTAAGGCACAGGAGATGCCAGATATTGAATACCGGAGCACAAATATCACAAGTAACAACTCGAATCATAATGGTGACCGGACATCTCCGACTTGGCCTGAAGAGCTTATCACACCATCAAATCAGAGTCTCAGGGCTACTACCTGCCATACCGACGAGGGAGATCAAGCTCTGAATCGGTCGGCCTGGGGCCTAGTAATTGTCACAGCAGGCCGTGGAGGTCAAATCAGAACATTTCAAAACTTTGGTTTTCCTGTAAGAGTATAGCATGAATCTGAATACGTAAGATAGTCACTGCCATTCATGAGTGTAGTTTGTGTATAGATAGGAGATAGTCGATGAGTTCCACAGTATTCGGGGGTTGGGTTTGATTGTTCCTTTGTGCACCTGCTAGAGATCAGAATCTTCATCTAACATACACTGTCAGTACTGCGAAACTTGGTATGCCAAATTTATTTACCCGAAACTGAAAGGCCTACATTGTACATGAAAGAGAAAGCCCTATAGCGGGCTACAGAGAGCAACACTATCAACTGACTGGAGATAATTCATCTGTCAGCTTCAACCCCACCTTTCGCTTTTAGCCTAACTGTCATTTTGGCTTTGTGGGTGTCATGGTAGTGGTACCGTGATTATTTTTTTACCTGTTCAAACAATGCTGGCAAATGCAGTATTTCCGCCCCAGATATAAGTAAAAACGTGCCTTTGGCTTACTCCTTTTTTTTTTCCCCCGAATGAGCCTTTGGCTTACTTCATCTTTTCTGATTGTCAATAATGAGCCTTTGTCTCACGTCTTAAATTATGGGTAGGTTGCCAGGTTGGTATGTAAGTTCACTTGTTGGATTTCATTTGTTGAAGAAAAAGTTGAAATATGATTAAAAAATGCTGTAAATTCAGAATACGATGCTTCCGAAGTTAAGCAAACTCAAAATATGTGCTATGCTTGGCTAGTTGACTTTTTGGAACTCACATCTTATAATTTGAGATGGAGAAGTACTAACTTTGGAACTCACTTCTATCTATTTTTGATGCAATTGATGATGAAAGTGCAAGTTTCATGGGCAGCTGATACAAAACAATAGGCCAAGTTAAGTACTAGCAACTCTATACTATCACAAGAAGAAGATGGTAGCAAGAGCCAATATCCAAAGGCAGTTCTTTTTTATGGTTTGCACATATATGAGTCTGAATTATACTGGTGATACGAAGGATAAAAATAGAGATATCTTTTCTTCTCTACATCTAAGAAGACTAACATCATCATCTATCCGGTCATATCAAATCGATAGCAACCCATTAATGAGGTTTATGGCCATAGTAGAATGCATGGATATATATCTACTCCCTCTATATAGAAATTAGATGTCGTTTAGGACAGTGACATAGTATATTTTTATAAAAATATTTATCACAAAGTAATATATTTATATTTTTATTAAAGTATTTTTCAAGACAAATTTACTCATATAGTTTTTATATTTTTAAACTCAACAACTTAAAAGTTATTTATGATTTATGTTCTCAATGTTTGACCCAAATCCCAAATCTTGTCTAAAACAATATCTAATTTCTATACAGAGAGGGAATACTATTATATATTAAACAATGAGAGAAAACAAATAGCTTAGATGTAGGGGCCATCTGAATGCGAACCATTAACTATATAGTCCTAGAATAGAGCGAGCCCTAGATCGTAAGGCTCCAAAAAGGAGCCATTAATGGAGATGGTTTTAGAGAACCTTTAAAAATTATGATTAAAGCGCCTTATTTTTCATAACCAGGAACAGAATTTTTAGTCTCAAAAAAGACCAGTTACAGAATTTTTAAAAATAATATATCCATATTCATCGTCGAGAAAAAAGACGGCCGATCTCTCTCGTTTTGGTGACACCGACTTGGACGGCCAGGTGGCCCAGCAGCACCCACCCACCCAGCCATAAAGAAACAAGTAAAAGTGGGTCAACCGCCCTCCTGGCCTCCACCAGTAACGCAGACGTGCCAGAACCAAACGCCTTCGCCGCGCTGAGGAGGAGGCGCACAAGAAAAATATAATGAAAAAAAACGCAAAAACATAAATAAATCCGTAATAATTGCCAGGCGATAATAATACCAACGAACTATCGGCCCGCACCCTCTGTCCCGTGCGCCGTGCCCCTCCCCACCTCTCCCCAGTATCCCAGCCACCTGCCAAAATAAATCCATCTGCTCTCCAGCTCGGTGCCGCAATCCGATCAATTAGCTAGGGTTCCAAGCCTCTCCCAACTTCCCCCTCCCTCCCTCCTCTTCTCCCTTCCCCACCACAAGGCGGCCGCCATAGACGCGGTAGCGCACGAACTCCCCTAGATTTGAGCGAGCCACCCTGCGAATCCTCACCTGACGCACCAAATCTGGTCAGAGACGGTGAAGAATTCGAAAACGATCTTAAGCATCGTTGATTTAAGACCACATACACAAACACATCTGTCTACCTTCTTCCCCCTACTACCCGATTTTTGTGGTTTTTTTTTTTTCTGTTTCGGACGATTCATAAGAACAGACCTGCAAGGCTTGCAGATCTACCTGTTCGAGAACCAGGGCCCTTGTTTTGGACGCCCAGAACGAACCCTTGACCCCGCGGATCTGCCCGATCCGTTCTGGATCTGCTTGTTGTTTCTTGCTGGATCTAGAGAGAATGTTCAAGTCGATGGTTTATTACGGGAACACCTCCATCGGAGAGGTGGAGGTGTTGCCCAAGGGCGAGGCGAGCGCGGGCCTGGCCGTGGCGGCGTGGGCGCGAGAAATCCGCGTTGACCGCCTTTCCCCGCCCAGCGAGCGGTGCCCTCCGCTGGCCGTCATGCACACCGTGGCCGTCGGCGCCAGATGCCTCGTCATGGAGTCCAGGCCGCCCGTCGCCGCCGACGTGGCGCCGCTGCCTCTCGTCGCCATGCACGCCGCTTGCCTCAGGGACAACAAGGTATATACAGATTATTCCTGACATAAAAAGAGGTTCACATCCACCCTCCAAAAAAAGAAGAGAGAATAATCTAAACACATGAAAGGGTATCACAAATTTTACATGCCGGACGCTTTGATGGAAGGAATATTTTTTATTCTTAGTACATGGACAAGTTACCGGGACATAATTAATTCTTACATTTAGGATTGGAATAATTCTGTTAATTTTACTTGAACGATCACTGGACAAGGATTTTTGGCAGGATGTGAACGGATGACTAAGAATGCACTGATATTTTTCAGTGATGACACCCGACTTGGAATTGCATGTTCATTCACTATCTTTGAACTCATTCCTAACTTTGTATCATCAACCAAACTACAGAATTTTTTTAACTTTACTAGGGCTAGTTGGAAGGACTTCAGAAACAGAGATTTAAGTTTCACAATTGGGATGTATTGGTGATTTCGAATTGGGACACACAAATCTGATGACTTGGGAAAAAATTGGCATTTATCTGATGCTCGTTGACTTTAAATGTAGCGTTAGTTGACAATTGATATACATTGCACTAATTGAATCTGAATTTTGATTCCTCATTTCTGATAACAAGTTGAACATTAAAACATATACAATATGGAATGCCTGGCTTTGTCACATTAAGTTACTATTACTCAAGTGCCTCTCTATTAAGATTGACTTAATATACAAACATGTGCAAATGTTTATTTTTTCCATGGCAATCTTGGATATACAACGATGAAATGACAGCCAATTCAGATTTTGCAATTTTGGACCTTGCCTTCAGCTAGTTCTCCATGTCTTGACATTCCCTATTTTCTCAAATATCACTGAGAATTTAAGATCAATAGCTCTGGCATGCAGTGTTAGTTAAATGCACGTGTTATTTACCTCTTAGAGATTAGAGATGTCAACATCCATCTTCACATTCCACTTACTCTTTCATTTCCCTCTTATTCATTTTGAAACCACATTTATGGTTCTGTATGTATATCACATCCAATGCTTTCATGCCTTGTGCTTTCAGACTGCGGTTGTTCCACTTGGAGATGGAGAATTGCATTTAGTTGCGATGACATCCAGAAGAAACTTGACAAATCATGCATGTTTCTGGGGCTATAAATTGCCATTTGGTTTGTATAATTCTTGCTTGACCATGTTAAATCTTCGGTGCCTGGGTATCGTGTTTGACCTTGATGAGACATTGATTGTCGCCAATACATCACGGTCTTTTGAGGACAGAATCGATGGACTTCAAAGAAAGCTGAGTAATGAGAATGATCCACAGCGTAGAAATGGTATGCTATCAGAGATCAAGAGGTACCAAGATGATAAGTCCATCCTAAAGCAATATATAGAAGGTGATCAGGTCTATGATGATGGAAAAGTGTATAAAGCACAACCTGAGATTGTTCCACCATTGTCTGATAACCAGCAACCAATGACACGTCCAGTTATAAGATTACAAGATAAAAACATTATCCTGACAAGAATAAATCCTCTGGTATGTGCTAAATTGCTTGAACTTGCTTTGGGCCTGTCCATGGTAGCATTTCTTTACTGGCATATAGATATGTTATGTCGTAAGTACACAGTATGCCCGTGCTTTCGATTTGGATTTTCCTTGGACACCAGTACCCCAAAAGGGAATGTCATAAAGTAGAAGTTCCTAAAGTCCTGGAGCAAAGCAAAATCTCTTGGATTCAAGGAAGTAGGTCTGCATATAATCAAGGATGTCCAACAACAATTACAAATTATTAATTTTTTCTGTTAGACCAATGGATTAATGTATGAACAAATATTCCATCATTGTTTTGTAATTGCAAGGACGGTTCATGAACTTTGATTCTTCGTTGTTGCATGTATTTTCCAACCATGTTTGGACATTCTAATTTGGTTGCTCAAAAATTGTCAATCAGCTATCTGATTTTGTTCTGCTTTCTGCAGATTAGGGATACCAGTGTGCTTGTACGTTTAAGGCCAGCCTGGGAGGATCTTCGGAGCTACTTAATTGCTAGAGGTCGCAAGCGTTTTGAGGTTTATGTGTGTACGATGGCTGAAAGAGATTATGCTTTAGAAATGTGGAGATTGCTTGATCCAGATTCAAGATTGATTAATTCTGTTCAACTTCAGGATCGGATGGTGTGTGTAAAATCTGGTATGTAATTCGTCTTGTTTTTGAACAAAGGAAAAAAAAAGAGCATAACGTAATGTGGCCTTCTAAATGTTGTGATACTCAAAGCTGACAACTGTGAAAAATACGAAATTAATGCCAAATTTACCATTTATAGGTTTAAAAAAGTCCTTGCTAAATGTATTCCATGATGGTTCTTGCCATCCTGGTATGGCATTAGTAATTGATGATCGTCTGAAAGTTTGGGATGAGAAGGATCAATTACGAGTTCACGTGGTTCCTGCATTTACCCCATATTATGCTCCTCAGGCAGAGGTGATGTTCATGGCCTGTATACCAATATAAAGATATTGTATTGTCACTAACAGGATCCCTCTTTCCACCTTCTAGGCAAATTGTTCTATCCCGGTTCTGTGTGTAGCCAGAAACGTTGCATGCAATGTTAGGGGTGGTTTCTTCAAGTAAGATTATCTTACTTTTTTAGTCTGATTGTAGGTACATTTGTTTGCATTTTTATGTGTCAACCTAATACTTCTATAGACTGCCCTGCTGTCTATAACTTCTACCTCAGTAAAGTCTAGCTCACATGTTGACGTAGAATTTCATGGCTCAATTGACAGAGACTTCGATGAAGGACTCTTACCAAGGATTAGCAATGTGCACTATGAGGATGAAGTAAATGATATCTCATCTGCGCCAGATGTTGGCAATTATTTGATAACAGAGGTAAATTTTGGAGAACTAGTTGCTTTTTGTGCTCACTTTTCACCAAGTAATAACAGTTCTTTTCATCTTCAAAGGATGAGAATGCCGCATTAGCGAATGGAAACAGAGATTCATTGCCTTTTGATGGTATGGCAGATGCAGAGGTTGAGCGGAGAATGAAGGTTTGTGCCTTTTGACACCACCTTCCCAACCCCCCCCCCCATTGGCCAATCATCACACAAAAAGACTATCAGTTGCAAGCCTGTTACCACGGTTTCAGGAGGCGGGGGCTGTAGCTAGAAATTTTCCACTTTCAGTTAAACATAGAATTATTGCAGTGCATGAAAACTCAAAAAAGCCTCATAACTATGGTGTATTTGTTCCATAACTAAACAGTGCACATATCAATTTATTAATTAATGAGTTTGATGTCTGTCACGAACTTGGTTTACGACAGCACAAACAGTTTTTCTTGTGAGCTGCTGTCATTTCGGTAGGCATTTTTTATAGTACAAAATTAACACCCAGTTGTATTCATACCCCCACCTTTTTCGGGTTGTGCACCATTTGTTTCTTATATTTGTTGTAACTACTTTCAGGAAGCCAATGCTCAAGCATTCCATCAAACAGCGGCAAACTTTGTCATGCCAGTAGCCCCTGCCCAGAATTTTGTTCCGTCTTCGGTTGCACCATTAGCCCCACCTCTTGGCATGATGCCGCCTCCATTCAGCCAGCCAGTTGTTCAACCAGGTTTTTCAGATCCACTGCAAGGTTCTCCAGCTAGAGAAGAAGGTGAAGTTCCTGAGTCTGAGTTGGATCCGGACACAAGGAGAAGGCTTCTCATATTACAGCATGGTCAAGACACAAGAGATCCTACACCTCCACTCCCAGCAATACCACCAGTGCAAGTTCCAGTTCCTCCAGTGCAACCTCATGGGAATTGGTTTCCCCCAGAGGATGGGATAAACCCAAGTAACCTGAATAGAGGTTCAGCAGGTTTCACTGTAGAATCCGATTCTATGCTCTATGAGAAAAAGCAACCACCTCATCCTTCATTCTTTCATGGTGGGGATAGTCCTATGACGTCTGATAGATTTGGATATCAGAACCAGAGGTTTCCCTCTCAGGTACATGATTTGTGAAGCTTTTGATTGTCTTCATTTGCTAAGTAGCCATGTAGAGACTAGGTGGCAACTGACAAGCATATGCTTGGTGCAGCTACCACACACCGAGGATCACCACATGCTTCAGAACCATGCACCTCCAAAATACAGATCCTTTTCTGGTATGTTTTATCAATTTATTTCTGCCTTTTAGTTTTAGTGTTCACCTTGAGGGCCACTTTCCATGCTCTCCCATGCCATGTGTTTCCACTCACATGCTAGGTGCAGTCACAACCCCATTACAGATGCTCCGGCTATGCTTAGAAATAAGCCAAATATGCTTTTCTTTATACCAAGTTTGAAGAGAAGTTAGGTATAAGTTGGTCAGTAGTAGTTATTTAGTTTGTTTGATTAGGTGAATTGTTTTGGGCCTATCCATCTACTAATTGTGATAATGCAGCATACAATTCATATGTTATGAAAACTATAAAGAAGGTCTGGTCCCATCGCCCTTGCTCACTCCTTGTTCCTGCTTCATATTGTGGGCCTCTCTTTTCTTTAATTCTTCTATGTAAGGTTACAAAAGGTGCTAGGCACTCTCTAGGTAGTGACCATCCGCCTAGAGCCTATATACTGTTGTTTCTGCAACACATGATTCAGCTTACTGGAACTTTTGGCTTCATAGAATATTGTAGCACAAACCTGTGCATTATTGGTGAACAAGGTCTCTGTTATTCACAGTTTAGGGAATTTCTTTCTATCAATTGTTTTAATTATCCTTGCAGCTATATGTGACCAGAAATATCCACATGAATTTGTGATGAGATGATGTGTTGATGGTGAATAACTAATTATTTCGCATATGCTTTCACAAATGGTGTCACAATTATGAAATTGTGCAATTTGATAGCCCAAGATTTTGCTTTTGTGAAGTGCAGCTTGGTGTACTTGTGTTTTTTTATAGGATGGCTGTGCTTAACTTTGTTAAATTATGCCATGAAGGTGAGGAGCTAGCAGCTCGGCATGTTCCCTCAAGCCAGAGAAATCAGATAGAATCAGGAAGGCACTTTGCACAATATGCTGGGACCTCTGCTGGCATATTAGAGGGGATTGCTCTGAAATGTGGATCTAAGGTACTGTGTAGCATTCAATGCTAGTGGATCAGAAGACTTGTTCTAGTCAATCTTGGTTGACATTTCCTTTTGTGTTTAGGTGGAGTACAAGTCAACATTATGTGATACTGCAGAACTACAATTCTCTATTGAGGTAAGACTAATTTCTTCATATTTGCAATTTGATCAAACATGAAAGTCCAAAATATTAGGAAGTTGTGGAAATTTATGAATTTCAGATGAGATTATTGAATCTGATCAAGAACTGAAATCTACTTTAGTATCTGATTTTCAGTTGACTGTTTGATGGAAAACTCTTGCTGAACTATTGTGTGCATGCAATAATGTTATTGTGCTTATGTTATGTCTCCTTGTTTTTTTTTTTTTTTTTTTCCCTTGCATCTCGTTCAGATTTGGATTGTCGGGGAAAAGGTCGGTGAAGGAATTGGCAGGACAAGGAGAGAAGCACAGCGCCAAGCTGCAGAAATGTCTTTAAGAAACTTGGCCAGTAAGTTTGTGCTACTTCACCCTATAGTATAACACTATATATGTCATCTGTGTCATATGAGCCAATTGTTTTTTTATCTCCATATGCGTGGCCGTGTTATTTAGATTAACTAAACAAACCTATCACATCCATCCCCTTTTGGGTGAGGCCATGAGGGACACTGCAGAACATAAAGGCTACCCCAACTTGCTTGGGACTAATAGGCTTTGGCTTTCATGGCTTTGATGGTAGTATTATTCTGGCCACCAATAAAATTTTGCTCATAATTTTGTTTTCGGTAGCATACAGGGCCCTGATGTTTGATATTGAATTTTCTCCTAGAGCATTGTCAAACATTTTTTAATATTTCATCCTGAGCATGTTTCAGCAATAGCCACCTCATGCTGATTGATAGTTGTAGTAACATACTTGCCCATTTTTTTGAGCTTTAATTCCTTTGATGACAACCTCTTGCTTGAGATGTAGTCGAGTAGAGCTTTGTTTCATTTGTGCATTACTGGAACATTTTGTGCAATAGTCTGTTTTATTGAGTTTGACATAGTACATTTACTTGCAGATAAATACTTGTCATCTGATCCAAATAAGTTATCTGATATGAAAGAAAATGGTTTCGGTAGCAACAGAAATGTCTTTGGTTACTCTGGAAGTACCAGGGATGATATGTTGCCACTTCCAAGTACTTCTGAGGAATCTCGCTTTATGAAAATGGAGGAAAATAATTCCAGAAAAACAGGAGGTTCTGTTGCTGCTCTCAAGGAACTTGTAAGTCTGTGTTGATTGTTAGTAGTTTGACTTCATACTCTTTCATGAAGCAGACCTTATGATATATATAAAAACACACTGCAGTGCACAGTTGAGGGATATAGCTTAGTTTTTCAAGCCCGTCCATCTCCAGCAGATGGTTTAGGTGGGAAAGAATCTTATGCTCAGGTACAAGTTGGTGGACAAATTCTAGGCAATGGAGTTGGGTTAACATGGGAAGAGGCCAAGCTCCAGGTAATAAGCAGTTTAATACTTAGTTTCCTGTTGTTACCTTAGTTTCCTTGACTTAAGAAAATCTAGATTCATTTAGTGAACCCAAAGAATACCTATGTTTGTGTTTAAATCAGCAAGGATGGTCATGCTTCATTTTGTTTTCTCTTTATGAGTTTAAATTTCGATAGGTAAACTGGACTTTTGTACTACTTCCTTCAAAGAGTATGTTTTGCTCAATCAGCCCTTGTTTCTTTTTTGTCGTTAAAAACTCAAACTATCCAGTAAGGTCTAGTCAAGCCCTCATGTTAATCTCTTTGACTGCACAATGATTTTAGTCATGTATACAATAATTTTGTTCCACCTAAAAATGAAGCAAGAAACTGAATTTACAACACAGCTGCTGCTGTGGTAGTGTGGCACCATGGGGGTGGTAGAGGGAGGCAACTAAGGATTGAGGATGATGTTTATGGGAGTAGGAGTTGAGAGAAAGCTAAACTGATGACAATATGAGTATGACATAGATCATATTGGCAGATGGCACTATGACAGAGGCGCTCAAGTTAAATGTCGTAGGAGAATACAGATGCCCTCACATGTATTTATTTTTTTCAATCAAACCATCTTCTTGATTTTTCAGAAAACCGATGTCTGAAGCATTGCATTTGTTGCAGTGCTCACTCTAGATAATCATTTTAGGTTTGAGGTTTTGAGCTGCGGCTAGTGAACAAAGTGTGCATAAATGAAACTTTTAAACATGCAGTGGGCTTTTCTTGATTGGGTTGCTTAAGTTGATATTTTCCCAACTTCAGTTTTCACATGGTTCTTACTTTGTAGGCTGCTGATGAGGCTCTTGGAACTTTAAGATCCATGCTAGGCCAACTTGGTCATAAACGATCTGGCTCTCCAAGGTGATTATTTGTTGTCTTTTGGTGCTGCGTAACTGATTTTTTTTGGTTAATATGAAAAACTACCTTATGCGCTGAACAGGATTTCTATTGAATGGAACCACAAGATGTTTCTTGGTTCCAGCCCCCACCACGAACCCCCCCCCTCCCTCTTCCCTCTCTCTTATGAGTTCTAAGTCCATTTCTATCAGTGTCACCATGTAGCAGAGTAGTAGTTAAATTTGATAGGGAAGGAAACTGGAGTGTTTGTTCGTGTGCTTTTTGATAGGGTCTTGATTCTTGACTAAACTAGTTCTCAGATACTATTGTGGATTACACTTAAGTGGTGACTAAGGAAAAGTTATAGTGCCGTAACTGTGTTGGGTCATCTATGTAGAATAAACATTTCATGTTTCAGTCACCATTAGGGACTACTCTTTTTTGTAAATTGTTATTTTGCAGCTTTTGGTATGTTTGTATCCAAGATTCCCATCACAGTATTTTATGTGTATATTATGCTTATATTTCGTATGGTTTGAATGACTATAATTATCATTTACTCCAGGTCATTGGCACCAAATTTTAACAAGCGGTTCAAGCCAGATTTTCCAAGGACCGTACAAAGAGTTCCTTATGGAACATATTCTAGGATTGAAGGTCATGTTCCTTAGAGGTTTTGCACAAATGATGTGCCTGGGCACTAATAAACTTTAAAACTGGATGAAGCTTTGAACTGCCAGGTCTCCACACATTGAATGCAAGCCCTAGATTCCTGGCTTCTAGTGGGCTTCCAAGGCTCTCACAGGCCGCCACTGGCCATGAGAGTACCACCGAATATATTTATGGAAAGGCCAAGAAACTGTGAAGTATAACTGGTGGCCATAACCTCATGCAGAATTCTATTTCCATGATATGATCAGTCACAAATGTCACCCCATGTTGTCGACTTGGCATAATCCTTGACCTGGAAGTTTAATGGTTGAGCCTGGAGTGATGCACGCATGCAGCACCATCCCATTTTTGGTGTATGCCAGGAATCCATGGATCAAAGAGCAGCGCTGTAGTTGAACATTTTTTTTTTTCCTTCGCTCTGGTTCAGGTGAAAGTTGGACCCCTGTAGCTCGGAGTCTTAGCAGCTAGCCAGTTTTATTACTGCTAAGTTTTTAGGCAAGTTGTAAGTTGTAGCACAGAATTGAGCACCTAACAGCATTACCATTACATTGATGTAGTCATCTTCGTTAGCTGTAGCCTAGGCAGGTAACATGAATCCAGTAGCGGACAGCCATTCATTTGTATGTTGTAGTCATCTTGTAATATATGGCCCCATTTCTTTACAATGTTGGGAATTTGCGCCTCTAATTCTGTAGTCCCGTTTCTTATTGTATCTTTCTCACTCTGATTGTGCATGGACTCGTCACATAGGTAGCTTCGGTGAAATGTGTGTAGATGAAATCCTAGTGGGAAAAGGATGATTAAATAGCTAGTCTAGATGAAATCCTAGTGGTAAAAGGAAGACTAAGGGCCTATTTGGATGCACCTAACTAAAATTTAGCTAGCTAAAATTTCAAAGTAAAACTTTCTAGCAAAAATATTTCTAGTTAAATTTTAGCTGGGGGTGTTTAGATGCTCTAGTTAATAGACTAGGCTAAATTTTTGTTCCAGGTGCATGAGTTCGGTCTTTCAGTGTACTTGAGCAGCAGCATTTCTCATTGATCACCTGCCGAGGTTTTCAAAGCTAGCATCAGACTGAGCAAGTGACGAGTTCACCCAAAAAAAGAGAAAAAACTCGTGAAAGAAATTTTTGGGACGGGGTCACGGAGACGGTCAGCGACTCAGCGTTGTCCTCTCTCCGTGAGCCTCCCTCTCGTCTCGCCTGCTGGTAAGCTGGTTGGTCCATTGGTCCTTTTCTCTCCTCCCTTAGTTCTTTTCCCTCCGACGGCTTGTTTGCGTTTCGGAAACGAATGAATCTTGGCATGACACATGACAGATTGACAGGAGGGTGTTTTCCTAATCAGCATTATAAATATGCTTTGAACTCCATCCATTCTTACCGATCAGGTGGACCTCGTGGGCGGCTACTACGACGCCGGCGACAACGTCAAGTACGGGCTGCCGACGGCGTTTATGGTGTGGTGTGACGGTGACGATGATGTCGCGGAGCATAATCGAGTACGGCGGGCAGATGGCGGCGGCGGCGGGGGAGCTCTGGGCACGCCGTGGAGGCCGTCACAAGTGGGGCACCGACTACTTTGTCAAGGCGCACCCGGAGGCCGGAGGAGCCTGGTACGGAGTACGGTTTAACTTTTACCTGGTCAGGCTCCTGAGCGTGATTGATTCTGGCTTGCCGTGCCGGAAAGCAGTAAAATCCCGACTAAATTAGAGTTTAAAAGCGATCGAACGGTAAACGTGACCGCTATACACTTATACCCAGAACATTCCCACCAAATCAGCAAGGACAGACCTCCTGGGGAGCAAGTACGACGACGAGCTATACATGGTCGGGTCGGGTACGGCGTCACGTTCCCGCAGGGCGTCCATCGTCGCCGTCAAGGCCGACGACCCCGCCTCCCTCAGCTGCCGCGCGGGTTCGACAGCTAGTATGGCCGGCAGGGCGGCGACCGCCCAACCTGCTGTACGGCACTAGCGC
This sequence comes from Chrysopogon serrulatus, assembly GCA_015844335.1. Taxonomy (NCBI): domain Eukaryota; kingdom Viridiplantae; phylum Streptophyta; class Magnoliopsida; order Poales; family Poaceae; genus Chrysopogon; species Chrysopogon serrulatus. The sequence goes on from JADLZL010007344.1 coordinate 101,860, forward strand.
CACCGTCGGCGGGCCCGACGAGAACGACTTCGCCGACGAGAGGAACAGAGGCCACCATCTACAACAACGCGCCGCTCACGAGCGTGCTCGCGCGACTCGACACCGGCCACGCCTCCCGCGATTGAGCATGATGCAATATATGTCGACACTTAACCAATTCCGACATGTCAGAACCAGACAATGACAAAATTCGGCAAGGACCGGCATAGATCATTACAATTATGTACATAAGATTTCACCCAAAAAAAAGGAGAAAAATCATGGCAAAACAACTCCACAAAGTTTATGCTTTTCCTTGAGACATATTCCAGTCGGCCAACTCCACAACTCCACCAACAACGTTTGCCAACATACTAGATAACTGATATTTTCAAAAAAATTAAAACCTATAACTTTAGAACAACAGCCAATCCAAAAAAGTAACCATTGCGTGTCAACTGGGTCAAGTAAATTAAAACAACACAAAATGAACTAGATGAATCCCAGAACTAGTACCTATGTAATGATGGCATTGTGAGTTGTACAAAGCCGACTTAAAACACTTTGGTTCACTTGGTTTACATATTTTTGGATGATTGGCAAAAACCTTACAGGAGATCTTGCAGAAAGCATGGCCAAAGATCTAACTAGAAACTTTTTTGGATCCTCTACATAACTCAGTAGATCATATTCTCTACTTCTAGAATGTTGAAGGAGCCTAGCACCATTATTTTGCTCTTGTTGTGCTCCATCTTGATCTGACAACAATGTGATAGTACTGTCAAGTAATTTGGCCCACTTTTCAGGTGCAGTAGCAGCAGCAGATAACAGCCCTTGATATGTGCAAAGCAATTTTGTTGAAAAAACTACTGCCTGCTTAACTTTGAGAGCCCCTTTGATCAATTTGAGATTGGGAATCCAACAGATACTAAGGAAACAATCAAGCATATACCACGAATTGTCATTGGTGTAAGTGACAAGAAAAGGTAACCCATATCTTTCCACCACTAAGGACATGAAAAGACCGAGAGAGTTGACATATTCCGCTGCCGCCCTTCTATGCCGTGCTCTGTTAAACAAAACAGACCATATAGATAGCATGTACTGCTCCATAATGTTTTGACTAACAGTTTCCACTAGTGTGCTAAGCATCTTGATAGCAGAATCTTCAGAGCTGATCTCTTCAAGGAGATCACAACAAAGCCGCAAAAATTGTTCAAGCATCCCCGCTTGATGTAGGTCATCTGGAAATTTAAGAAAGAATGCCCGTGACAAGCAAACCATGGCAGCAACACATGGAGGTCGGTCCCAAACAACATTGCTGACAAGGACACCAAATAGCTTCTTGTCATTGAGTGAGAGAGGTGGTCTGCTAAAATCGACAAGCTGTGCCAATATCTGAATTGCATACGGCCAGAACTCTGTGATGCCCTCGTCCATTATCCTCCACAGCAATGGGGAGAGACTGGTCTCAAATATAGTGAGTAGTGCTAGGTCAAGTTCATCAGCTTGGCCAATCACTGCTGCCAGGACCTCAAACAAGCAATAGCTAAAGTCAGAATCCTTGGGGTCATTGCACACCTTGATGAGAGTACCCACAAGACAGGAGGTAACATTGTGAGCAGTTGGACCAGCTATGTTAGCCATTCCAAGCACTCGCATCAAGCACTTCATAATACAGGGGTTCTCAAGTGAATCTGGATAACATAGTGCTGTGGATAGGTTCTCTACGATCTCTGGAGCATATGGGTTGATGTCACCAGCAACATAGCTGTTCACCCCTGGCACCACCAAGGCCACATCCATGATGATCAGCAGGTCCTCGATAAAAGTTGCAGCATATGAACGAACCACACTAGACTCATGTATCAGGAACCTGACAACACTTGGAAGCAGACCCAATGCAAAAGCTCTGGGTATCTCATGCACGGACTCCTTCAAGAACTTGAGGACGGCTGCTTTCAACATAGGCTCAGATTTCCAATCAGGGGCCTCAAGCTCAGGAACAATCACAAATACGAAGAATGTGTCCATGTCAACCACAGCTATCTCACCAGGCTTCTTCATAAGAGCGATAACAAGGTATATCGCAGCATATGTCTCCTTCCAGTTTTTAACCTGACCAGCTACATAAGCAGCCAAAATCTGCTGGACATGCTTTGACACCACTGCAGACGCCTTATCCCAGGAGTTGGCGACAAGGACCCGTAGTAACCGGCATGCCGCCCATCTGCGTGTATCCGCATCGCACCCCTCTGAGTCACGCTTAACATATTCCATTGGATTTCCATGGAACAACACCTCATCTTCATGCTGCGGCCGCAACATATCCACCAATGCATCACACAGCATATCATTCAACAAGAACTGGCAAACTGTGTCCTGAAACAGCACAACTGTGTCCTGAAACAGCACACAATGCATTCTCTCAATGGCTGTAGTAAAGAACCTTAGTGCAGTCGGAACAAGACAGCCACCATCCGCCTCCGCCCCCTGTACAAAGAGCCCCCTCACAGCAAGAAGACAAGTTTTCAGTTCTCCCATGAACTCCTCCTGGAACCTCTCAGTATAGAGTTGCAGAATACGAACGACAGCAATCTGGAGTTGAATCAAGGCAGCAATGTCCTCCACATCCCCAGGTCTGCGGCGAGCTACTAGAAGGCAATAGAATTCTGCCGCCCACTCGGAAAACCTGTCCTTGAAGTAATCTGGAATATGTACCGACTTGAGCCAATAGAAGATCTCGCAGCAGAGGCGAAGCAGCTCAAATGTCGGGTGGAGACCAGTTACCTGCTCTGCCCGAAGGTAGCTGCAGCCGAGTTTGAATAACCTGATATGTAAATCGGCAAAGTCCAGGAGAGGGGACACGGGGTCAATGTGGACGGCGCGGGATAAGAGCGATGAGAGGACGGCGAGGAGGGGGGTGCTGGCGGCGAAGTCACGGTTGCTTAGAGCGGTGTCAAGGCAGTCTACGATGGACAGGAGGACCGGCGGGGCCCAGTTCACGGGGTCGAAGGCGGCGGCGGCGCCGAGGGCTTCGGCGAGCTGGGCCTGGATGCGGGGCGGAGCATTGATGAAGACGTTGCAGAGGTGTCCCTTGATGAGGGTGCGGTCGATGGGGTCGAAGTAATGGCGGCCGACGGCGCCGGGGGCTGGCCAGCGGCGGAGCAGAATTTTTGAGAAGTGGACGGAGGCGTCGACGCGGGCGGCGTCTTCGTGGTCCGCGGATCCGGCGAGGGCGAGGAGCGCGATCGCAAAGTCCGTGCCGTCAGAGCAGTCGGAGACCCTCTGCTTGGCGGCGGAGCGTTCGTTGTCGTCGTGGGAACGAGTCTTGGCGAACAAGCGCTCGAGTTCATCGAGCATGCCGGTCGGCACCAACGGGTGAGGTCCCGGCGGCACCCTCGCCGCCAAGCAGATGAGGGAAATCGGCGAGGTGGGACGAGGCGGTGGGTTTGCGGGCGGACTGAACCGTAAAGGTCCCCTGCGATGGACAGGTATATATATACTGTACCCAAAACAATATAATAGTTTCTATTTCTCTTACTCAGCTTTTATGCGGCTCCTTCATCTTTCCCTTTTTTCCCTTTTTTTTTTTTTTCCTCTTTTTGGACGTAACATGTTCGTGCGTCAGGACTCAGAGTAGAAAGGTGCCGCCCTTCACTCCGTGATGTACGTGACTTTTTCGTGTCTTTTGTTTGTTTTTATTTTTTTATTTGCTAATTATATAACTACTCTTTTACATGTCTTTTGAACGTTGATCTTTATTTCTATTACTAAGTTGTTGGTATTAATTAGAAATAAATTATTATCATAACATAAATTAGCTGATGAACTAAAAAACCAAACCGTATAATAAATATTTCTTCAAGCTATCTTCATATCAAGTTGTCTCTATAAACAGTGTAGATGCCAGTGCAAATCAAGTTATTAACAGCATAAACAGTGTAACTCTCTGTGTGGCTGACATATAGAAATCGAGACACGATGATAACTAACTCCTTTCTAACTTTTAAAATTCCATTTATTTTATAGATCCTTAAAAGAAGTGATTGAACCTGATATCTAACTCTAATAAAAAATAAATAGATATCTAACATTGTCATCCTTGTTGTTTATTAATGGGCCATTCATTTGTTTGTTGTAACAATCGCTCACATATTAAAAGTAGATATTTTTTCTTCCGTAGCAATGCACGGGCAAGTTTTGCTAGTATATCATATATATATATAGTAGTAAATATGTATATATGAAATACATACGTATACGTGATATACGTCAATACACAAAGGCAAGTCTGCTTTGGCGCCTGCCGGCCTGCCCTTGGGGTTATTCATAAATTATAATTCTATAAAAACTCATCTTTGAGTGTTATTTAATTTAACTGCATTATAGATTGGTATACATTACACATGGAGTGGCTTGTAAAATCACCTCAACAAAGAGACACTTGTAAATTACTGTTGCCTATGTATAATGGCAAGAGCATGAGAGCAAAGGGCTCTCTCCTTCCCCACTCGTTTGTGTGCGTAGCGGTGCATTGTGTGGTGATCCTTTACCAGCCCTCGCCCCAAAGGCTCAAACCAGCAGTGAAGGGGGTCCCAAGCGACTTCTAACCTGATCTTATTGAAAAAATATACATATCTAAAAAATTATACTGTAAGTATCTTTGATGATTAACAAACAAATAATAATTTAAAAAAATTGAATAAGATAAATGATCAAACATCATTTTTTAAAAAGTATTTAAAAATGGAGGTAGTAATTGGTTATTTAAAAACGGAGGTAGTAATTGGTTATTTAAAAAAAATGGTTGTAGATATGGTGAAAAAATCCCTTCTCAAAAAAGGTTAAAAAATATATCCACCTTATTAACTATGGTCCAAACAATCTTAGTTTTTTAGCTTGCTAATAAAAGTCCAACAAGACATATGCCCGGTTCCATTGGATGGGAGAGGTGGGTCCACGTGATGGATCCGAGACAAGACAGTAACCAACTTCGCATACCTTGGGGGGTTAGATGAGGATGGTCGCGAGATTCAAGAAACAAGCGGGTTTCACAACTTCAGCTTCTTCATACAACAAGAATTACATACAGTGTCACAATTATCACTATTACACACAGTGACCAGAAATCACTGCAGGCTGGAAAACTCCCTTCACCGCCGGTTTAGGCCTTTGGAGCCGAGATATGCAATCCCCACACTATGGTCCAAACAATCTTAGTTTTTTAGCTTGCTAATAAAAGTCCAACAAGACATAAGAGAGGTGGGCAGAGACAAGACTCACAACTTCAGCTTCTTCATACAACAAGAATTACATACAGTGTCACATATCACTATTACACACAGGGCATCACTGCAGGCTGGAAAACCCCCTTCACTGCTGGTTTAGGCCTTTGGAGCCGAAATATGCACGCAGAAGCTCACAACACACTAGTAAGTTTCCCCCGAGCATCTATGCCCAAACTAAACAGTTTTTTCGGTCCAGTAAACCTCGTGCAAAGGTGCACAGTGACCTGCCTAGGCCCTCCTACCCTTCTTCCCAGTGCAAAACTGCAAACTGGGAGCACGAGCAGGACTAGGAAATCCAAATCTATCTAACGCAGCATGATTACACGGAACGAACGCCGCGTCGCCGCCTCACACGTGCCTATCAGTTTCAGTTACATGCCGGATTGCCAGTCGCGCGTTCAGGCTTAGGACCTGCTCTGACCACCACCTGGCTACCGCGGAGCAACCTCGCTGTACGTGAACGAGGCAGAGCACTTGGGCGCTGTTGCTGCGGCCGCTGCCGCCGCCGGCGGCCACCTCGCCCTCGGTGACGCATGGACTAGCGGACCGGCGGGCAGACCTCCCGGGGCCGTGTGGTGGCCGCGGTGCTCGGCGAAGCTCGGCGGGCGCATCTCCGTCTCGGGCAGCGGCGCGACGGGACGCGACAGCAGGTCCAGCACCTGGCGCATCGTGGGGCGGCTGCTGGGCGTCGCCTGCGTGCAGGCCAGCCCCACCTTGATGTACCGGAGCACCTCCTTCTCCGGGTAGCTCTCCATGCTCGCGTCCACAATGTCCAGCAGCCTGCCTTGCTGGTATAGCACCCATGCCTGTAAAAAAGGAAAGGAAAGCACGCGAGAATGACGCGAGAGATTCATCAGCACAGGTTACAGAGAAGCCGGTGACGTGAACGGAGAACCGAGGTCAGATGAGTTCAGAGAAGGAAGGACGCCTGACCTCTCGCACCAGGAACATGTCCGACTGGATTGTCTGCGAGATCCTCCTCCCGCTGACGATCTCGAGGACAAGCACTCCGAAGCTGTAGACGTCGGCCTTCTTGGTCAGCTGCCCATGCACGAAATATTCAGGTGCCAAGTATCCACTGCAGCCAGCAGAGAGATCGAGTTAGACTAACCACTGTCAGTATAGTTAGTAAATTAGATTGTTTGTTTCGATTTCGAAGCAAGTGTCGGTAACAGCTTCAACAGATTATTACTTGGTTCCGACCACTCCTGTGCTGATGTGGGTGACATTGTCGGGGAACAGCTTTGCAAGCCCGAAATCCCCGATCTTTGGCAGGAAGTCTCGGTCGAGAAGAACATTGCTGGCTTTGATGTCTCTGTGCACGATGTTGGGCTCGTGCTCCTCGTGCAGGTAGCTCAGTCCCTTGGCGGTGCCCACGCAGATGTCCGACCTCCTGCTCCAGGGCAGATTTGCTGCGGTTCCGTTCCCTGAACCTAGAGCTATGATGATATATAAGCACATCATCATCATGTGAGAAGGAGTGGTGCAGCAGTGGTGAAAAAATGTATGCTTCACTCACCTTTGAGTGCATGGTCGAGGCTGTTGTTCGCAAGGTATTCGTACACCAGGATCCTGTTTTTCCTCTGCACGCAGCAGCCCAGCAGCCTGACGAGGTTCGCGTGCTTCACTTGGGAGATGCTCTCGATTTCAGCTAGGAATTCCTTGATCCCCTGCTCAGATTCCGAGGACAGAACCTTCGCGGCAAATTCAGTGCCGTCCCTAAAAACTCCCTATGTATATGTCGCAAAAAAACAGGCAAATGGTTTCAGCTGAAGAAACCTTCTCACTCGAGCCTCCAGAGGAGTATGTAGCTAGCTGCATGCAGGTAAAATTCGCAAAGAATAAAATATCCTGGTTTTTTTTTTTTTTTTTTTACCTTGTAGACAGTTCCAAAACCACCTCGGCCAAGCTTGTTACTCTGATCGAAGTTGTTTGTAGCTGCTCTGATCTCTCCGTAGGAGAACAGCCTCAGATTTTCCATGCCTAAAAGCACTGCTAAGAAAACTAAGGTCAGCTTAATTTTGGACAGCTCGCCTTTCGTCAAGCTTGTAAATAAAATACAGTAAAGCCTATCAATTTGGCCGGATTTGTAAACTTCCATTGACAGAACCGCAGGAAAAGAAGACGTCGGCAAACGGCGAAGCACCGATGAAACAGGCAGGCAGTCAGGAGGATAAGGTACCTGTCAAGTCTTCCTCGGATCCACAGAGGCATCGCCTCACCAGCGCCATCTTCAAGCTCGAGCAGGCAGGCTGCGCGGGGGAGAAGAACTGAAGAAGAGTTCCCTAGCACAGCGCAACGCAGCAGCCCAGAGGCATTAAATCGGCATGGTTGGGACTTGACTGCAAGAGGAAAGCGCCGTGCAGCAACCTACTCCTGCAGACTGTAGTAGCGTTCGACACCTGCAGTGTACGGAGTATGTCCGTACCGGCGGCGGCGGCGGCGGCCAACGCCGGGTCCTCTTCTGCACTGCAGCTGCACTGACAGGAGCCAATCCAGAATTTATGGCGGCGAAGCCGAAGAGTGTGGTGGTGGGGAACCGGGGGCTAGACTAGGTGGGCGGCAATGAATGTTGAATGGTGAACGGGACGGGAGACGCGCGGCGGTGGATGAGGAGTCACCTGTACGCTGTGCGTCGTCCAGCCGGCCGGGTTGACCACCATGTTGACCCCGCGGTCGGCCTCAGGAGGGCGACGAGCCGACGACGTTGTTGGCGCCACGCACTTGGGTTTCCGCTGGGAATCGTTTGCTTCTACTGGCTGGCCTCCCGTGAGCCGTCGGCATCGGAGGAACAGTCCGAGGTGAGCCAGCACTAACGGTCGACGCCGAGGAGTAGAGCAAGGAGTAATAATTTTGTATTCGAGTGAGAGATCGACGGAGGCGCGCTGGACCCTCACTCACCACATCTAGCATGTTGCGTTAGGCGAGAAACCAAACCCACGTTTGGATCGCGCCGAATTTCTCAGCCGCATTGTTTTTAGGTTGACCTTGACCACCCTCTTTTTTATAATCTTTTTGGGTCAACTCTTGATTGGTCGTTACAGTGGAACTAAGGAATCTTTTCATAAAACGAGGAGGGGACTCGCAATGGAGTTTCATGAGCGGAAGATCGAATCTTTTTTTCATAAAACGAGGAGGAGATCAAGGGATCTTTTTTATAAAACAAGGAGGAGAGACAAGGGATTCGTTTCATCTTCATGACACAACACCAGGTGAAGCCTAGGGCTAAGTTTCCAACACCGTGAAACTAGATTGAAACTCCACTAAGAAGGGGGAACGCATTTCATCGACACGGACGGAGGAAAGGCAAGCTCCGACTCCTGCGGCGTGCGCCCGAGGAGGCTTGAGCTTGCGCCCAGCCTGAGGTTGCCGCCCCGGCGCCCTCCGAGGCCAAAAATCCGCCCAAGAAGGCATATGACAGCAGCTTCAGTTGACATGCTCTGCCCCGCACGCCGAGGCCATGAGGGGAATACTCGTCATGAAGCGCCGATGGACGCCCGGCTTTTTGGGGCGCGGGGGGGCACCGCGGCCTAAGAAGGCCCTCGAGGCCTTCCTTGACATGCTCTCCCCACGTTTGTTTAATCTCTTGAGTAATAGCTTCTAGGCTTGGCGCCCTTGCCGGGGTGCCAGAGCTTTTAAGACAACGCATGGGTAATCAAAATCAAGCGCACCCCGCTTGACAACTTCGTTGACATGCCCCCGCGCGCCACGCCGAGGCCTCCAAAACTCCTTAAATACAATGATGCGCAAATCTTTTGCGTAGGCCGGGACGGCCACGTTGTTTAAAAAAAAACACCGTGAAACTAGATTGAAACTCCACTAAGAAGGGGACTAGATTTCATCGACACGGACGGAGGAAAGGCAAGCTCTCGCGGCGTGCGTGCGAGGCCACCGCGAAGCGCCCCCCTTCCGCCCAGGGAAGCAGCACCGCCCGCAGGGGCAAGCCTCCGACTCCGGCCAATGCGTGCGTGGCGCGCGCCGCCGCGGGGCGAAGCGAGGCCGTGCGGGCGACACCGCCCGAGGGTGTGCCCTGCCCGCCCGCGGGCGAGGCCACCGCTGGCAAGTGCCGCCACCGCAGCGGGCGAAGCCGCTGGCGGCGCCTGGGCGCCGCCGGCGGGCGAGGGCCGCAGGCGTGCCCCTCCCTGGGCGTGGCCGCCACTCCGGCATGCGTGTGAGATCGCCACGGGCGAGGCCATCGCGGGCGCACCCCTCCGCCGCGTGGGCGAACAACATCGGTGCCTCGTCGTTGTCCTCCGCCGCAGGCAAGGCCGAGAGCTCCTTCATCGCCGCTTGTGTTGAGGCGGAGCTTGGCTGTGTGCTTGGAGGCTGAGCGCTCCCCTGTGGCCACCCACGTGATTGGATAGGTGGGATCCACTTTACTAAAATAAGATATGAAACTGTATTACGAAACTTGCCATTAAGACTGACCTAAATAAAGAGTGCTAGCTCCCATACATAGTGCATGTTCATCTTAAAATTTCATTTCGACTAGTACGTTAGATTCCCCTGTCATAGTTTAACTTGTTCCTTCCTAATTGCTGCTTTTTATCGTTAATAATAAGAAGAAGATGGGATTGAATGGATGTGGTAGCATAAATAAATGCTCAACACAGGATTCATTTGACAAGATTAAGCAGCCAGGGTTGAAACGCTACTGCTAGCAGAGTGACCAGGAATTGTCCTTTCATCTTAAAAGTTAATAGTAGTCCCTCCCTTGGTCTGAAATTAGGCGTGTTCCATTACATTACTCTACTATTACACATATTGTTTGTGGCAAAAAGAATTGATGTCAGTTCCTTCGGTCACATATAGGTGATCGATGTTCACTACAACACCGGTGTCTAACTAAAAGACAGGTCAGACTAGTTCTTTTTGTTTCCCGGCATTTATACGTCATATAAATATAACTAATGTAGACTGCTATGGAACAGCACTTCGAACATAAATCTACTCATATCATCTTCGAATATCAAAATCGAACACGTAGAAAGCCATATGCAATCGAAGTTTAGAATGGTTAACTTAATAATAAAATCCAAGATGACACACTATGTACTTTTTTTTGAGAAAGGGTTGGTTTTATTGATATAGAATTCTTACAACCAAGCCCCTGACCGGGTACTCCTGAAAGAAAACTAAAATTACACATAAGATCATCACAGGAGCATCCAGTGCCCTTCGCCGTCGCTGACCTTCGCTGCCGTGACCTGGACCTCCTCCATCTCCCGAAATGAAGAAGAACCAGAATGAAGCTTCCGGCCGATTCCCGATTCGACAAAGAGTCTTCATATTTGAAGCCCATCTTCGACCGTCTTTGTTCAAATGAACGCCGGGCCAATCCCACTTTCGGAAAACGCCCGGTCGCAACACCGGCATGCTCGAACACAGAAGAATCCCACGAAGGGGATCCAAGAACACCTACCCGCAAACAGGGGCAAGTGGAACCCAAACCTCCAAGGAAAAACTCCTGGGAGGGACAAAAGTCCGGTGAACACTCCACCGGTAAAGGCACCAAGTCTCCTTCGAGCACCAACCATGCGATAGTACACGGATTCGGCGACACCATTGACAAGAAGGCCACAGACAACCCAAAGAAGCATACAGAAGATTCGAGCATCGACACAGAAGAAAAAAACAAAGAAAACATCGCCGATGCCAAACCTCCTGCAGATGATATTGTCGTTGTGCTCCTCCCCGTCCATAGACCACCCACAGAACCCGCCCACCATCGTGGAAAAGCTTGGGATAGATTCCAACCCTAACTCTAAAACTACTATACTAGTAGAAAATAAGTACACCCGCCACCGGATCCAAAGCTTCCTCAGGCCACCGGCGCCAAAAAAGGCCACCGGAGGTGAGGAAGACGGTGGATCCGGCGGCGGTACCTGGAATCGCCTTGGAGTCGCCCTTTTCCGCCTGTGGAGGAAACGGGGCGTTTCGAGAAGTCAGATGCTCCGCTACACACTATGTACCTATGTAGTTGTTGTGCTGTGCGTTCTTGTGCGGGCCTACAGTCCTGCATTGGGTTTTCCATATGACGGCCCGTTCTAATTGGTCGGCATTGCCTTTCGGCCCAGCTGCTGTTTCGTCTCCCATCGTCTCTGTTCGTGTCGTTATGTGTCGTGGGCGTGGCTGCTGCACGTTACGTACTGAGTACTGACCGGGAGAAGCACGGCTCCTTATCTGTCTCTCCCTCGCTCTCGAAGACAACAATGGCGCCTACTACCTGAAATGAACACGAAGGAAGGGAGGAAGGTCCGCGGAAGGCGATAAGCGCCTACTACCTCGACGACGAGAGGCTACTTTACTAGTACAGTATAGTACAACTCGTGGGTCCTCAGAAGGCACGGTGTGTGTGTGCGTGGAAACGCGGAACGGGTCCGAGCCGTGCCAATGATAAAGGAATCTCTCGCATCGCGGCGCCGCCGTCCCATTCCCGTCATCCCTCGTCGCGTAGCGATACGGCAGCCCAATGCAAGCCGTCCAACCGCCGCCATGTGATCCGCTCGTGTCCGTCTCGATACGTACGGCCTACGGCGGCACGCCAAGCTGTTCCCGCACGGCTCGCCGACGTGTCCCATGTGAATGTGACCCCAGGGCCCAGGGCTCGGCCGCTTTCGCAGACAGCCGGCCGCACCGCATGCCCCTCCACGCTCCACTGTACCGGCCGCTCAATTTTGTATCGCGCCATCACTATCTACTTGGGGTCTATAATGCATTTCGAGGGGGACAGGGCGCATCTTTCCTCTATTTAGACGGCGGATCTGTCGTGACGAATGGAGTATACGGAGTATGCATCAAGTTTCAACCAATTATTTCATTTTTTGCTTTCCGTACATGTATAAGCACAGAGCAACACATGCATGCATGAGGCCACGAGGAGCAGATAAAGGACGCAAGGTCAGCTTATATAGCCTGTAAATGATGAATGAAATGTGTAGACCACGTGCATCCATGGTTGAATACTGAAATGTGACGGTGCTTATCAATTGACCTGCACGCTGCAGCTGCGCTATCTGTTTTAACCTTCGTCTCGTGTCCGATAGATCCTGATATAATAATTACCTCGATTGTGATTTGTGATGACGGCATGGTCGATATTACGTGGCATGGTCGACATTATGTGGGCACTGTAATTTGTCAGGGTAAGTTGGGATGGTCTAGAGTACAGCAAACTGTAACCGAAGAACATTATCAGAGATTGATAAAGAAAGTTATACCTACTCCCGGCCAAACATCCGCGTCATTCCAAAATTACAACTCACTGCCCACCGGACAGTGACACCACGCCAGCACGAAACGTCTTCTCTCTGCCACTGCCGTTTATTATAAAGAGCCTGCACCCCGCAGTGGCTCTCCAACAGACCACACAGCCACACAGGCACACAGTTGCACACACACACACACACACACGCTCTTCTCCGCGCGCAGGAGACGTCTTCGTTCCCTCTCCCAATCCGATCCGTCACCCGAGCGACCTGCGCGTGCATGGCGGCGGCCCTCCTGTCCCACGTCGTCTCCGACCTCTGCATCGGCAGGCCGAGGGTGCTCACGCTGCCACCATCCACCCCCCGTCGCGGCCGCGCTCGCCGCGCTACGCACCGGCGTAGCCGACCCGTTCGTCTTCGTGGACGCCGCCGAACCGGCCACCGCCTGCCGCGCGAAGAATAAGCACACGGTGTACGCCAAGCTCAGCGTCGCGGACATCCTCTGCTACGTCTGCGGCGACGCGGGCAACCTCAGAGACCCCGCGGCCGCGCTCAGCCGGCCCGTGGCTGTACTGGTCGCGGCCGCCGCTGCCGGCGGCCACGGCGTCACCCACCGAGTCGACCCCCAGACAAGGTACGCGACGCGGCTGGCACGGCGCCGCCGTCGTTTTCAGATTCTTGTTTTTGTTCCGAGCTGCCCTTGTCAGTCATTGACTAGAGGAAACTGGTCAAACTTTGCAGGCTGCTCGACGCCATTGGCGTGCTGCTGACGGACGGATGCCAAGGCCTGCTCGTCCCTCTCCCCGTGCGCGCCCGCAGGAGGCACCACCAGGCCCCGTCCTCCGATGCCGCCGCCGGCGCCTTGGCCGCGTCCGACTGCTGCGTGCTGACGCGGGAGGACATCGTCCGCCACCTCTTCGGCTCCATCTCCCACTTCTCCGCAGTGGCCGCGCTCACCGTCGCCTCGCTCGGCCTCGTCCGCCGCGACGTGCACGCCGTCCACGTCGACGACGACGGCTCGACGTGATCCCGCTCCTGCGGAGAGCCGTCTCGGACGGCACGGCCGTGGCCGTCGTCGCCGACGACGGCGCGCTGGTCGGCGAGATCTGCCCCGGCGTGCTCGCCTCGTGCGACGTCGAGGCGGTGGCGGCCGCCTTCGCGGCGCTCTCCGCGGGCGACGCCATGGCGTACATCGACTGCTCGCTGTCGCACTCGCCGCCGGAGTTCCTGGTCCGCACCATCAGAGCCCAGCTCGCCGGAAAGGGACTGGACGCCATGGCCGAGCTCATGGAATGGGATGGGAAGGACGCCGCCTCCCTTCCCTTGTCCCCGTCGTCGTCGTCGTTGTCCTCGACATCATCCTCCGATGAGGACTCGCCGCTGGGGAGCGCACGACGCCCCAGGAGGATGTCGTCTGGGAGCTTCGGGTGGCGGTCCACGGAGGACGTGGCGGCATGCCACTCTGGGAGTTCGCTTGTGGCCGTCATGGCCCAGGCGCTTGCGCACCGTGTAGGGTATATCTGGGTCGCTGATGAGACCAGCGGCACGCTCGTCGGAGTAGTGAGATTCGCCGACGTGCTCGCGGTACTCCGGGAGCATCTCCGGCCTCAGTCCCAGGTTCTATGCAGATAAATAGCGATCTGCGTCAGATGTTCGTGCAAGAATCAAGATGTTCAACGCTAAAACAGTTGGTAGTTGTTTACATTCTTCCGTGTCAAATTCGAACTGAAGATGTGCGAAGTTTGTTTCGACGAGAGCGAACAGGAGGAACAAGGCCGACGAGCAGTTTTAGCCCAGAAGTTGGAAAGGCCCAAGATATCGATTCACCTGGAAGGCCGGAAGCCGCAAGTGAGATCGTGGGCTCTCACTTCTTATTTGGGGCAGTGGCGAAGCCGGGAAATCACCACAACTGCTATTCCTTTTGGCTCCCCCTCATTCAATATAGCATACGATTTTGTGATTCAACCAAAACGACGTCCCCATGTTTCTCCTCAACTTGACAATGATATTTTTCATAGCTCAGAAGACTCTTTTAACCATTGGTGCGGTGGCGACAGAAAATAAAGGTTAAATCACTGAGGATATATAAATTAGTGAAAACCCTTGTATATGTCAGGTTTCCACCATCTTGATAGTAAGATTTCAGCATCCCCAACGGTTTTGCAAATAGACTTTGCATTCTTATTTTTGTAAAAAAAAAATCTAAAAAATGTCTATTCAACGGTTTTACAAAGGAGCTTTGCATTTTTGTTAACTTGGCAAAAAATAGGGAAAGACTTGCATATATACACACCTCGTCTGCGCTTGGCATTGCCAACGCTCGCGCTATTTTTCTCCCGCGCGTGTGGCTCCCGTCTGCCGCCGCGTCCAGAATTTCCTTTTTTGTCAAGTGATAATGCAAAAACCGTTGGAAATTAACTCTTTAGACCTTTGCCATATTCATTTGAGACTTAGCAAACTTTCAATTTTGCCAAACAAAATATGAAAAACCATTGGAGACGCTCAGGTTATGATAATTTGCAAAACTTTAATAATCCCTTGCACCAGCAAAGGTTAAATGAATTTGTTCTCTACGGACTAAAAGGTGTTGCGGTAAACAGTCAACATCATAGATCTTAGCCAGTTCTATTATTTTTCCTACCAAAAGATCTATGATGTTAGAGAAACAATGCATCTTTTTGAGCATTTCTTCAGGTTTGTGCATCACATTCCCTCCAACATGAGCATAATTATTTCTTGCGCCCCGTACGAAGAAGGCCGGTATTTTATCATCAGTTCATCACCAACTTAAAGGCGTTTGCAGATCGCAGGAGCTAGTGCTACGAAAGCGAGCACACCGGCATGCCTCTTTTAAGCACAGCCGGTCAAATTATCGCGGATCAGCCGGCGACTGCCGTGCCGCAAGCACGCCAAAAGCCGCTGCACCCGTTCATCACCGCCGCACTCTTTTGCTCTTTGTCAACTAAAAAAAGGGAATGAAAAAAAAAGAAGGGAACCGGCCCAGCTCTGTCTCCTTGACCCGACCCAGCTATACTGCGCCTGCGCGCGCCTCAAGCACCCCAGCCGGCTACTGTAGAAACCCGTCAGAGTTCACACGAAATCCGTCTCATTTCACGATAAAAAAAAAGAAACCTGTCTCATTTCGGAAAATAAAAGAAACAGCGCGCCGTGAACGAGCCACGATCGATTGTCCACGACCAGATCGAAACATCTGCATCATTCGGTTTTCACGTGGATACACACACGGCAGGGTCACAGGGCGTCAGAGGGCCAGGGATCGGTTTCGAGCTAGCCGCCCGTGCAGCCCCGTGCTCGGCAAAAAGGACCGGGCCGAGCACGTACGGCATGAATGGATGGATTCACGCGGTGGACCCTCCTTGGTAGTGTCGTCTTCTCTAAGAAAGCTCTCTGTCTCTCTAGCTGTTTTGCGGGAACTCGACCACCACCATTTGCACTACTCATCTCACGTCGTCCTTGTCGAGTT
>JADLZL010007345.1:0-27700 GCA_015844335.1 Chrysopogon serrulatus
AAAAAATTAAAAATAAAATTACTTTTTTATAAAAGTAGGCTTCAAGGTGAATCTATATATATAAGTTTTATCTTTTTAAACTAAATATTTTAAAAGTTATTGTTAGTTTATGTTTCCAATGTTTGACTCAAACCTTGTCCAAAAGGTCAACTAATATGAATATGGAGTAGTACTGATTTACGTAAGCTTCAGTATTAAAGAGATGGTTGGCTCAAAGTAGGGCGCGGCAACGCCGCGCCTGGGTTTCTAGTTTTAAGACAAAATGCTACACACATAGACTAATCCAGAGCCAGGGATTTGTAGCTACTACATTCACTATTGAATTATGAGTAGCGCGACCTATTTTTTTGAGGGGTGAAAAACACTACCTACTGATGCATTTCGACAATTTACCTGCGCGCGGAGGCTGAGGGCGTAGCAGGGGAACCCGGCCCGCGAGAAGAAGGGAAGCCAGTGCTCAGCCCAGCACCAGGCCGCGTGGAAGCTCCCGTGCACGAACACCAGGGGCGTGCGCTGTCCCGCCGCCGGCGGGCACTGAGCGATGACCTCGAGGTCGAGGCCGCACGGCAGGAGGTGGAAGCGGCGGGACTGGCCCTCTTGCAGAGCGTAGGCGCACACGGGGCGGAGGAAGGGCCTCGTTGTCCTCCTCCTCGTTGCCCGCGCCTGAGGTGGCGCCGGCCGTAAGGAGAGGAAGAAAGGAGGAGCTGCGAGGGTGGCGGTTGCCATGGAAGGCGCCGGGCGGATGCAGAAAACAGAACGATGGAGATGGGGACATGGAACAATGGATAGATATCGATGGGTAGCACCGGGGACCACCGCTGAAGTCCTCAATCTTGCTCTCCCTGGTTAGTGACTGTACTAGTTTATTTATTTAGTAGATTATTCATATTGGTAACTTATACAGTCATATGGTTTCCCCCCAATTTAGATGTTGAAATCTTATAAGTTTACCTAAAAAACTTTGTCTAGGGCTAAGAAATGGAGAAAACTAACCTCAATGTATAAGTTCATATACATGGGACCCATATGGGTAGTCCATAGTTATTATTAGTTACTCATAATGTCTACAAAACAAGTAGTCCATAAGGTGGGTGCCACTAGAGTTTAAAAAGTTATAGATAGCTTTTATTATAGATTGGTACATGAACTACCTCCACATTGGTTCAGAGAGTAATTCATTTCATATATACTATTTTGCTGCCACATTGGTTGCTCTAAGGCCTTATTAGGATTTTTAGAGTTCATTCTAATAAACAAGGCCTTGGGATCCTCGGAGTTCATTCTAACAAACTATAATTTAGACACATATTAGGCCTCGTTTAGATTGCAAGAATTGAAAAAATTTAGAACTGTGGCGTTTCATTTGTATTTGGCAAATATTATCTAATCGTAGACTAATTAGGCTTAAAAGATTCGATCTCGTGATTTACAATCAAACTGTAATTAATTTTTTTTTTTACTTACATTTACTGCTCTATACATGCGGCTAAAAATTGATGAGATGGAGGGAGAGTGAAAAAACTTGGAACTTTAGGTGAATCTAAACAATGCCTTATAGGCTAACACGGTTATATATGAAATATATTTATATATTACTATTAGCCATGCAAAGAAGATGTTTATTTTTTTTCATTTCTATAATAGGTAAGCTAGTTGAACAATATGTTATAAGTTGCAAAGTAGAAATATAGCATGGTGATTTTTAAGTCAAATAGTCTATTCTATTAAGTAGATTTCAATTTCTCTAAAATAAAGAGATCTAAACAGCCCCTATTTTACTCAATCACAGAAGGTGCTATATATAAGTTCTTTTTCAGATTTGAGTCGTATTATTTCCCATGATAAGCGTGTACCTTGTCTCCCACAACCACCTCTAAAGTCCTCAATCTTGCTCAGATCAAGGCCATGCCGTAGGGATGATATACTAAGAAGGTACCCATCCCTATCCTACGCTCCAACATCCTATGGATCACCACTCAAGCATGTCCATCCTTTGACCTGTCATCACAACAGTGATGATCGTGGGTCCTCAGAGCATCTTTTTTTACAAGGATCGACTTTTATTTCAACAGCAATTCAAAGCAACATGCTGTTAGTAATCGAACAGCTGTCAGGTCGACGGTTTGCAGTGCAGCAAGAAGAGGGCACTGAGGTACATGAGCTAGGTTGGAGCAAACACTTGATACATCCCTAGATTGAGAGGTAAAAGCTAACAAATCTTGTCTAGCTAAATTGTCTGCAATCTGATTCTCTCTTCTTTCAATCTTGAATATAGCAGTGCTTCTTTGTTTGGTGTCATTGATGAAGGATTGGGTGAAGCGTTTAATCCTCCATTCAGGAGGATTGGGTGCAACTAGAAAAACGAGAATCACCAAATTGCTGCATATCCTTTTCAGTATCATTGTTGGTGGTGGTGACAGCAGCACAATACCAGATTCAGCAGTCATCATAAGAAGGCTCCACTGAAACATTTTTTTTTTTTTTTGTTTTAGATGGTGAAATCCCATTACTTATATTAGATACCGGTGACAAATCGTTGGCAACCAAATTAAGCATACAGCTTGGGCAACGCCAAACACCAAGCCACTAAGCCAGTACCCTGATTCAATTTTGACCCCCAAAACAATGCCGTGGCCTACCTGTTACTGATTCTTGAAACAAGGAAGCACGAAACCTTTCGAAAGTTGTGAGGCAGCATCTCTTTCGTCTCCGACACCAAACCAGTTGTCAAACTTTGATCAAAGCTTGATGACATTGCAGCTTCATTTTACCATCAAAGCTACCAGTTCCGCATCGAAGGCCCCCAATACTTCTCCAAATCTGTAACGGCCGGAAATGACCACATCTCCAGTTCCATCCCTCATCACTCATGAGTCATCACAAACCCCTCTTGACTCACAATTGGTCTTCAAGAAACCTTGGTGATCTCTACCACCGCTGTTTTGGTGAGTTAGTGCAGACAGACCCGTTTTTTCCCCTTCTTATTCTTCCTGAGCGTCACCATTACACATTGTAAAGCATCGAGGAGCTGCTCCTTGAATGATCTCGCTCCTGTTTGGTCGAAAACCGAACGAAGACATATAAAATATATGTAAATGCACGGAGACACATGCATATATTCGAGAACCATATATTTCATTAATTCTTTCTTGAATATATAAAATACATGATCGTCGGAAAAAAGATGTCTTCTTCAGTCTTCAGCGTCATGCTTAAGGAGAGGTCTGACTTGTAGGAAAATTGCGTAGTTCGCCGATTCCCGGGACCTGTTGAGCGCGGCCCGTTAATTATATCCGCAAGACGAGCTTGCGGAAAACCTCCGATTAAGCTGCGCTTTATGGTCGTCATGTATTTGATCGATCGTCGTCAGCCGTATGCGATATATGGCGTAATAAAAATACGGGTGGCTTTATGTCGTCAAAACTCGGTCATGACATTGCCATCGCCACGATGGAGTAAACGGAATTTGTTATTAATGAAGGGGATGACTTTCGCCTCGTCGGTGCCCAGTTATGTACGTCGGCCTTCATTAACACAGACATGTGTGAGTTGCCTTTGCCTCGTCAGTGCCCAGCAACAGAGTGTCTGATCCCGTTAATTGGAACGTGTCGGTGGAGTCGGGACCTCGCCTCATCGGCATTCGGCCAAAGTTTCATCTAGCCTCATCGGCACTAGACGTGTAGTAGTAGCATAGAGCAACCTGCAACAATTAGCAGTATTGCATGGACGTGCTCGCTCAAATTATCAAACTGGCAGCCTGCCGGCGTCATATTTCCAGAGCGAAACGAGCATAACTCGTCGAATCACCGAGCGTGGTGACTCGCTGAGATTACCAACGTAACGAGCTTGTAGTGTAATTTCCATAAAATATTTTGGTAGTCTTTCAGCGTCACTTGCATTAATCAGTGCGTTACACCAAATCCGGCTGCAACGACTTTTATGTATAGGGACGGAACCCGTGGAAGTAAACATCTCCATGGATGGATCAATGAGCGGCAACACCGTTATAGTAGATGTATTTGACAAATAGCACGAACGGGCCAATAAGTAGCAACACCGCCATAGTAGATGCGTATAGCAACTAGCATGAACGGGCCAACAGGGGCAACACCGTTGTGGTAGATGCATCTTGCGAGTAATTGATTATGTGTAATTAAATAGGTTCAACCATTAGATTGAACGCTCACCGGGAAAAGTAACATAGGGCAGGGACATCATGCTTGTAACCGCAGGGAGGTGTGCGTGCAGCAGATGCAAAGGACCGGCTCTCGGCGAGACCCCGGCGTCGAGCGGCAGCAGGAACTCGGCGTGATAGCAAGGGAAAACACGCAGAGCTTCGGCGCCTATGCGTATATGTGTATATGAGCGCGGCGGCAGGGATTTCACCTGATGTGTATGCGTGACGTAAAGTAGCAGGGTGGCGGCCTGTGTGCGTCTGCCCGGGGCTTCTTCCTGTTGGCCAAGGTGCTGCTTTATATAGGGGCAAGAAGAGGCATCGGCCCCTTAGCCAAGCAAAAGCAGGATTAGATTAGATTAGTTATTACTAGTATATAACAGACTAGAAAAATACCCGTGCATTGCAACGGGAGAAAAAAATTTTTAGAATTAAAGATAGGAATGATATATATCTATCTATATTTTACTATTCCTATAAAATTAAATGCTATAATATATTTTATTGATGACTAGTGTCCAATTAAGACCATAACGAATTAGAATACAACCTTGACCAATTTTCTTCTTCCATTGTAATGCATAAACGTTTAACATGTAAACCATGACTTTACATTGAGTTACGTGACTTTCTTGAAGGATCTGATTACAGTCATAAGTTGGTAAGGAGTTTGTTGATGTCGTGTCAATGATTGAACTGTCTTCATAATGAAGACCTCCTCTAGTTTTGCACGTAGTAGTACTCGTCGAGGATTGCATTGGTATCTGTGTACAACTTGGAGCTGTGATTATTTAGATTGTATTAAATAATAGGATAACGTTTTCAGTTTACGGTTTGCTTACTTGGACCATCGCTTAATCCAAATTCTACAAAGAATACATTTATTCCTAATCATTTTGGTTCATCGTTTGCATACTTGGTCATCATCACCTAATCCAAGTTCTAACAAGAACAAAACCAAAACTATTGTAGATTTCAACAATTTGAGCTTGGTCCGGCCCACCTTGAGCTCGTCAGGTTTTAGCATGCTCACAAAGCCTTAGTGGACAGTACCTAAATAGAGTTTCTATAGAATTTTTTTTGACTGTTTTTGGCCTTGTGTTCCTTTTATTTTTTTTTTTGAATATAAAAAGAGGGCGACCCACCGAGGCCTAGATCTAGGTCTGACTTCGGCCATAGGGACGGTTATGGATTGGAATTTGTTTATCGAAATAATATGGTTTTTTTCCTGGCAATAACTTAGTGTGAGAATATTTATTTATTATAGAAGAGTTAAGACTTTAAATACGTATAATATTATATTTATTATTTATATTTATAAGAAAATATAAAATACTTATGGAATAACGAGAAAAAGGAAAAATGAAAAATTGGAGCCCATCACTCAATACGTGCAAGTGGCTCAGCAGTAAAAAAAATGATCAAAAAACAAAAAAATGGACACCCTCCACTGCCTGGTGACTTGGTGAGCGGCTGAGCAAGAAAAATGAATACGATGCACATGGGCGTTCATCGGGGCAAACGGAGCGGTGACAGTGTTCCGTTTTTGATTCCTTACTAAAGCTGGTAGAACGATTCCGTAGTCCGGTCCATACTGATGCCGAAGGAGGTAGAAAAAATGTACGACATGCATGTGTCGCATAACTGCACACTGAACAGAATACGGGAGAGTTGGAAAAAAAGTGAACATAAATTTTGTCTTTTTAGATAGACTAGGTAGTATGCCGTGCGTTGTTACTGAGAACAGCTAAACTAAACTTTTATACTAAAAATATATGGATCACACGATTATATAACAATACTAATACTGTGATTGACATTTAATCTAAAAACCAAAGTTTGTAAAATTAACACAGTTCCTTCTTACTACTTGAGTCTCGGCCATATTGGCAACTAACTTGAGGTCCACATTCGGTGCCAACACTTCTCGGTTCTATATGTTTGGAAGGCTCACCTTTATTCTGCCAATAAAAATTAGTGCCAACTGCCAAGAGTTAGTTAGAGAGTAGACATACATCAGTCTTAATCACAATAGAAGTTTACCCAAGAAGAATAAAATTACAGATTCTAGCTCTTTATTAGTACAAACCATCATCATTTAATGTAAAATATTTTTATTATTAGCCAACACATATTATTACTACTATTAGCAATTATTATGAATCCAATAAATTTAGGCAAGCTCAAAAAACAGATCTGGTACATATTATAGGGGCACAAGCCTTGGTCTTTGTCTTATTGTTTTCTTCAGGTTGGTGCACACAGATATGTGAGGAAGGTCAAGGCAGATAACCTCTATATACAGTAGCAAGGCCGTTTATCATTAAATTACAAAACCTCCTAAAAAACTGTAACATCATTGTGAATAGTCTGGACCTCTATTTTTATTTAATCTGCGTGCAAGCCCTTGTTATGTAGTTCCATTAAAATAGAATAATTTGTCCAAAGAGGGCGAGGCCAAGCAAGTGGAGTTTAAGAAACCAGCGTGATAAGACTCGCATTCAAAGGTCCTGCAACGGCATGCAGCCCACTGAAAAATGTCAAAGAGCCATTATATTAGTTAACCTTGTTGTGCAATTTGACTGAAGCCCAGAACTCAACCCCAACCCTCACACTTGCCAGAAGGATATTGGATGCTTTGAAATCCCAGTAGATCACCTCCACACCAAGAGATTGAATGAGATCTTCGCCACTTCTTCCTTGATCTATGATTATCCCACCACGAGATGTATGAATGTGTGCTCTGCTCTTACCCCTTGATAATGCGAGTGTGATGTTCCGACAAACATGAATATATATTGTATTGTATAATTCAAGAATTCACCAGAAATATGATGATTTTGTAACCATAACTTGGTGCATCAAAAGAAAGATTCATGAATGATTAACAATGTGAAGCTAGTACTTCGTCCCCAAAATATTCATGAATAATTTACATGAATTCTGCAAGAATTTCATAGGAATCAGCCCAATTTTATGAAACAAAATTGCAAGCAGTTCAGCTCATTTTGTCGATACAAAATTATTTCATCAATGCTAAATGGACTTGCAGCAGCAGCTCAACAATGGGTGAGTTATTTAATTACGGCAGAACAGATTAATTGCCACTGATTGCTGACTGGCTAATTTAACTTTATTTTGCTGTGTCCTAGTTGAGATTCCTTTTGTACACTGCCATCAGGACGCCAAGAAAACGAACACAAAAATAGTAGGTTACCTATCGGGGTGAAGGGTATACAAATGGGGACTTACTGATTTGGAATCTGACATACAGTTCCATCATTTAGTACTTATAAGCATGCCAATTAAGAATCGTTTGATCCTACATTGGAATAGGCTAAGGGGACTTGCTTCGCCATATAGGAAGAAACAGAATCTGCATTCACAGAACATGAAAACTTTTTTTGAACAAGCCTCCATATCTTCGATAACTGTCATGTTCAATAAGCTAAAGTTGAAATACAAAGCAGATGCAAGCTAACCTCTGTACATGCTAGTTAAATATGAACTATGACAAACACTGCAGAACCACACATATAAACTAATAGCGTACTAACATGTAACACAAATACCAGAGCAGAAATCAGATTATGTTTAATTGGTAGGGTAAAAACAATAGAATGATCAAAGGACACAAAGCCAAGGAGAGAACATTTAGAGCAATGCTGAATTCAAGCAGCTAGAAAGGTATGGCACTGAATCTGCATGGATTTAGAATAGTTCGATCCTACATTGGTGTGTAAATGAATATAGATTGTAAAAATAGATGTAAATCAGGATAAGGGCCTATGTTTGTTGTTTTGAATTGCATTGATGACAACAGAGATCCCACACATAGCCAACCATTAGCTTCTAAAGAAACCATACAGTTTCCTCAAACCAACTGATCTGAAATTAGTAGTGTTTCAACTCTGGATAAGTAGTGTCATGTTCCTTAAGCAGTACTGTCGTTGAAACAACAGTGCTCAATCATTTTTTTAATAAAGGCAATGCTCAATCATTTTCTTAACAGAGGCAGTGCCCAATCATTTTTTTTCACAGAGGCAGTTATCTCTTATTTGAAAAGTCTAGGTGCAGTTGCGTCAACACTAAAATGGTGACCAATTGCCACAAAGCCTAACAGGTGCATTCACTACAAAAAGCTATCGTTGAGCACCAAAATCAGCACAAAATTCTATTTCAGTTTTATGAATATTTGTGGGTTCCAATGTTAAGGTTAGAAAATATGAAGGTCAGATATGATTTGGAGCCAAACAGCAAACAACTTTGAACACTTGTTTCTGGTGTGCCTGAACAGATGCCTGAACAGATTGGCAAGGATTATGGCCATGATGGCTGATGTCAAAGATGTTCCTATATTATAATAAATTGATGTACGAGATGGCATCATAGACCAGTTTTGGTACGTTCTGGTGGTCTGGTCAGATCAGGGTTACAACTTTCCAGTCTCTAGTCTGCTCACGAGAGAAAAAGGATATACAATCAAAAGTACACAAATTTTACCGGCAAGCCATGGGCTCGAAACTATAGGAAGAAGATACATTTGGGATTTCAGACATGAATCCCATTTTCAATAATTCATCAGCACAGTTACCGATTCAGTGATTCACGAGGACAGTAATCCATTCAAAACTGACTGACTCGCGATAGAACAGAATGGGATTTTAGGAAGAAAGGACACGGAATGCAAGTAAAGAACCAGAGTTTAGGATGAACCTAGCTAGGTGCCTGCGCGAACCTAGCTAGGTGCCTGCTTGGTGGCCTCCACCGCTTGTCAGCACGTGCGTTGCCGCCACCTCGGTCCACGCGATGCCGTCGACGACCCTCAGCAGCCGAAGAGAGGCGGGCGAAGGCCCGAAAGGAGGAGGCATCGCCAGTCGCGCCTGCGGTCATCAGGGTCTGGCCGTGAGGCGCCGGGCGCCCTGGAGCAGCAACGACGTGGCACTCGGCGGCTTTGTTCAGCTCGGCGAGATCCGGAATTTGTGCATGTCGACGATTTGCTCGTCGGCGCCCATGCCGGAGTCGAACGCGGGCGGGCTGCACGGAGACATCGACAGCGGCGTGGCGTAGCCGACGTGGGGCGGCGCGCGCAATACAGGAAGTGCTCGGATGCGGAGGAGGCACACGGCGGCGGCGTTCGCGGGCGGCGGTAGCGGCGGCCTTTTGGGGAGACGGAAATTTTTCTTTTTTCCCCGACGGAGAGGAGAGAAACGGGAGGGAGCAGGCCGCCAGGCCCGAGGGACGACGGGTGGGCGACGCGGGCGACCGAGAGGGAGAGTGGGCCTTTCGGGCCGCGGCCGTATGCGACGGGCGAATGAGGTTAGGCTGTTAGCCCAATAGAATGGGCCGGACGAAATTTGAGGGAGAGAAACTCTTCCCTTTAAGTATTACTAGCACAAATGCCCGTGCGTTGCAACGGGACTATAATTTACTATACTATCAGCAATAAGAGAGGTAGCATGAAGAGCTGCATGTGGGCATAGCGGCCACTGTGAGACGGCTTAAACTTGTGGCATGGCGGCTACGGCAGCACACACATATAATATTAGCAATCACGGCCATACAGTCAGACCGGAGTTGGCACTACTAAACTATGACAAGCCATGCAGCAAAATGCCCATGCATACATGGCCCATACGATGGCGCTAGTGTTGTCGACAGGCACAATTGAGCTAACACGCAACCTTTGACGGTGCTGTTAGCAATCGAGAAGAGTGTTGCCCATAAAGAAAACATGATTGTGCTATCGATCTTAGCGATGATGCAGTCGTTAGTAGAGATCAGCCTAACAAGAGGTAGCTAGATCTGGCGAGAGTTCGTTGATTATTGTACAATTAGTCTACCTAAAACCATGTGTAGGCTCTCATATTTTTATTACACTTAATGAATTCTCTATTTTCTCTCATCATTATTGTTTTTCCACGCCCTCGAGAGTTGAAAAAGAATGGTAAAATATCTATCATGCATCAGGCCACACAATGATTTTGAGCCATTTAGCTAGCTTCGTGCTTTCTTATATACATAGAGTTGCAATGTACGTACAGGCTTCCATGCATGGTACTGTAGCTTTTCTTATTTGCATTTTGCCGTATGTACATACACACTTGTGTTCCTGGCCAACAAGGCCCAGCTTGCTAAGGTGAAGAGATGTGTTACCGAGCCACGTTCCGCTCTTCCACCACGGTAGCCATGCTTGCTGTTCCGGCTATCGCCGGACTCACTGCTGACCGACGCTTTCTCAAGCTCGGATCCCTCAAGCCGAAGGGGCAGGCCCGGCCCTGGGGGGTCGAGCTGTGCCCCCGCACAGGGCCCTTGACGCCGAGGGGCCCAACCCCAGATACGTACATAGGTAGGTATAGTATTCATGGTCCTAAAGCTAAGAGCCCAGGAAGCAGGAAAGGCAAGTACGTGCTGCCGCAACTCCGTGTTCTGTCTATCTGTCCGCCGCGCGACCGCAACTGCCTTCTTCCCCTCTAAAACCTGCGAGTCTGTGAGTCTTCGCCGATCGGCTGTACCGCTGTGCGCGGTGTGCTCGAGGCAACAACCAGAACCAGCGAGCAGCCGCCGGCCGACGGTGCCCACGGCCCACTGCCCCACTCTCCGTTCATGGTGTGCATACAGCGTACTACAGCGTATGTAACTATGGAGTAAAGGAGGTAAGAAATTGCCCCTAAGCTCCTAGATTGTGTTTGTGTATGTGGTATGTGATAAAGTATAAATGTTTATGAGTTTATCAATAATATTATTTTTGTTTTGTCACCAATCTTTATTCTTTAGATCTGGGCCTTAGGAATCTCTTACGGTGCAGGACACATATTTAGTATGACATTGAATTTTCTGAAATTCTAAAATTGAATTGAGTATTGCATAAACTTTTTTTGATTAGCACTTACTAATTTCTAAAATTACAGTGAACTCATGTTGCTCAAAAAATACGCATCTGGAAGTGACAAAAGGGGGGAAAGGGGTATATAGAGGGCCTCATACAATCACAAAGAACAAAAGAATATTTTTCTTGCATTATATTTATTAGAAACATTATTATTTTTAGAGTTACTTTAAGGGGCCCATCTTTCGAGCTCCGCCCTAGGTCACTGAATTCACAGGACCGGGCCTGCGAAGGGGGCACACCCACGGCTGTGGATTCATAGTAAGTGTCATCGTGCCAAGGATTTGTATGTGCACCTGTAGATGTTGTGACTGATGAGGGTTCGCGGGGCTGTTGTTTCTGTTGGGCTGCCGCATTCGTCATGGATGCGCCGTGTTGCCGTTGCGTACACCTTCGCCGTCGCCATAGCTGGATCGAGGGGGCGCCACCACAAGCGTTCATCATAGGGCTGGCACGACCTCTGCCGAGAGAGGATCAAGATCAACATCATGCGGAGCCGCTAGGGCTAAAGGGTATGAATTAAAGAGGACTCGATCCGAGTGTGTTTCGTGTTCGTCAACTATGCGCGTTGGTTTGCCTTTAGTTTATGAATTTTTTTTGCTTTCCACTTTCCGTTCGTACTCGAGCTGCCCTTGTCGTAGACGACAACGCCAGTCTGTGTCCAAGAAGGCGAGGAGGAGTCCGGATGAAAGCAGTCCGGGCGTGGCCGGAGGCACGAAGAGGCATTGTCGATGATGGCCTGCCGCCCTTGCTTGCACACGCCGGCGCAGCTGATCACGGCGGCGGATTCTAGGCGGCGGAAGATGTCGAGGAGTAGGTCGCAGGGCAGCGACGTTGCCCACATATCCGCGTAGCACGTCTCTACCGCTCTGGGCATGTAACACATATATAAAAACGGACACATATACAAAACGGGAAAAGGTATCCTCATCGAAGACAACTGCTAGTTGTACTGTTCGGTCTGTTACTTTCCAATCAAATTAAATTTTCCTCTTTTCTCGTGTGCACCTAAACGAAGTAGAAATTGCTCCATGTAATCAATAGTATAAGTCTATTCGGATTACAGTTACAGTTGTAATAATTCAGGTTACCTCAGACAACATATGTCCTTATATTAGAGAGAGGTGGACCAAAAAAAAAGAGGTGGACGAAAAAAGGGTGAACCAAAAAAAAATTGGCTGAAAGTTTTGTCTCTTTATTAATAGGTATAGATTAGGTATAGATATAGATATAGATATAGATATAGATATAATATAGAGGTAGATTAGGTAATAGATTAAATTTAAATTGAACTTTGCCCCGTCGTGGGCCATAATACCTAGACTTATCTCAACCATGTTTCAATTAAATACTAAGGTCCATAAAAAATACTATCTGCAGTATAGGATTTGTACCATATAGAAAATTGAGGAGAGATCGACTCGGTTTATTAGGTGGCTATTGTCTATATACTATGTAAAAGAAGCTTAAAAAAAAGATAGAACGCTAGATATGCAACGCACAATTCGATAACCAAAATATCTCTCGTAATGGATCTGAACTCTATCTCCAACGAATTTAAATAGAATATATCTCCTTTATTCCAGCGACCTGTGAAATTCATCTTTTAAATGATTTTGATAGGTGGGGCCCAAAATTCATAGGCTCACCAATGTAAAACTGGTACACGCCTGTAATTAAACATGTCAATAATATGCACTGAAGAAATATATTCTCATGTATTAATCTTGTCAAACATGATTATTTCTAATATTAAAAATAATCATCAAACAGCAGGGATTCGACTGGGAAATGTATCTTTGATGAACCTGACCACGATTGTAGTCTGGCTTTGCTTTTTTATTCACTTAGACCTCCAAAAGTTCAAGCTGAAATATGAAATGTAGAGCTCATATGGTAGCTCTGTTGAGTAGTAGGCATCAAAAGGAATTGTAGAAAATATGGCGAAAATTCATGCCAAAATTTGAACAACAGCAATAGTAAGCAGGATATAGCGAAGATCATACCATATCCTAACAAAATGTTTTCATTCCACTGCAACCAAAGGCACGGTGACAACCAATGGAATGTCGAATTCGTGAAGAAATTTATCAAGGTGGATGCAACCGTTTAGCTACAACAGTGCCAGCCATCCCTCTTGAAGGGTTTCACAGTTCCATAATCATCGCGTTGACTTGCTTCACTGCTCCCAAATAAATAGCATACATCCGGAAATTCATAGATGTGTTGCTATAATATAGTTCATCAGGTACAGCCGTAAAGGCCAATTTGTGGGTGCATAGCCATCTGTGCATATTATATATACATGAGCCACGGTAGGCATCAGCGTATAGATATGCCTTGAGTCTTCCCATGAAGGAACGGCTTCTTCTCATTGTACTGCAAGGAATGAGACGATGCTCTCAAAAAGGAAGAAGAGAGAAAAAAATGAGAACAAATGATGACATGCTCATCACTTTGTTCGTTTTTTTTATGTCGACTTTTCCATGAGTCACCAAGCTATAGAGCATCTTCCGGCAACGTCACTTAAGGGTGTATTTTGACATAACAAGGTCAACGACACAACCTTGCATGTGGTTTAGTTTCCTCGTGATAACCGTGATAAGTGATCAGCACTTCATTAGGGCCTCTCGGGGCCAGGGAAGTTCGTCCCGAGCCTACCTTCAGCCATGTGTCCCACACCTTTCCTTTGTCCAGCAGGGAGTATAGGTTATGGCTAACTTTTAGGTTTGGTTTGGGAAATTGGTTGAGGGATTTTTTTTCTTGCCTTTACTTTTGCCGAGGATGATGAATAGCTACCCTCCTCCTTCATTCTCTTCACTTGAGAAATTGACCTTATTTGATTATTGAGAGCTCCGAGACACTTGTCTCCTTTTTCTTTCTCTCTCTATTTTTATTTCTTGAATTTTGTCTTCAAAGAATTCAGAGGGTAGCTCTTCATCTTGGTGGAACTAATAGTCCTCGCATGCTCACTTTACTATTTATTGGCCCTTGTTATCACCTCTAGGGTGGCACGTGGCTTCACACTTGATCAAGACTTTTGTCGAGTCAGGTAGCCCTTTCGTGCTCTTTTCCCTGTAATCTCCCTAGAGGCTGGGTACTCCCTTTGAACTAGACATAAGCGAAGGATATGGTGAACCCATGGCCTCTAGGGTCAGCGCGAGTTAAAATTCATTCACCCACTCTTATCCCTTATCAGTGCCAACCATGTGCTGGTGTTGAGGTCACTTTACTGCAAATTAATCTGGTCGGGACATTCCCTGTCCAGGGACACACCCTTGAATGCTCGCCACTGGAAGACAGAGCTTGATGATTTATATGGGAGAAAGCCTTTTATTGTTGGACGTGATGTCCATCAGCTTAAAACATGTCTTCTGTGATGAGAGAAAACATGTTGTTTTTTTAAAAGGAGAAATAGAAAAAAAAAGGGCGAGGATCGCACGACCATGGTCATGTCAAATATTTTTAAATATCCGCTGTTGATGGGTGGCATAGGATGGAGTCCTTGGTAATCTATCAGCTGATATGCGCCACCGTCGGAGACCTGCTTAATATGACAGATGGTCGTTCCCACTTTGGCTTGAATTGTGGAACTAATGAGTGGTAAAAATATGCTTGCAAATTCCGTACATCCATGGAAAAGGCAAGCAAGAGCCCACCTATTACGCTCACACGTCTTTTTTTGGCAATAAGCTGAATCTGGTGTGCCAACATATGGTGTTCCAACTTCTTTAGTGCAAACACGACGGGAAAGCATTATTAGGATTCTGCTCAGTTATCTCTTGAGCAAATTCCATGTTTGCCTATCGGCGCTCAATCTGATCGAGCTAGTCGAGCCCAATCTTCATCATGTCTATTCATAGTATCCATATTTACGGTTATCATATTTACCACGTGAAAATCTGGATTGACAGCATTAGGTGGGATTGCTAGTCTCTTTTCATCAATGGCTCTCTGTAGCCATTCTTTAAAGGCGACACAATCTTCAATTACATGCCCGACATACCGATGGTATGGGCAGTATAAAGGATTGTCTACCATTTTAACTTATTTTGGTCTCTGTTGGTATTTCTTATGCACAGTTAAAATATAAAGGATTCTGCAAGCGCACAGATAACCATCGTAGCATTTTACCGGGAGTATTCCAGGTATCGTTATTTATATTTTACCACTAGCAAACAATGGATAAAGACATTGATAGTTCACCATCATGTATCTACTAACTAATAAACCAACTAGACTAAAGTAGGGGTGAATGATCGATGATAGGAGTTATGCGTAAATGACACAGACACACAGGAGAATTCTATGATAAAAGACTAGATAGCTAAAGTGAGAGGCCAACGGGAGAGCTCCAGGTTCCTAAGTACTTCTCTATTACTGAGGTTCTATAATAACTGATTCATGATAGATAAAGCAATCACACAATAACACTTTGGAGCAGCAGTACCTTACCAACTCTCGAATAAGACTGGGAAGAAGGTAGTCGGGGGAAGGCTGCCAAAAGCTCTACGAAAAACCAACTCTGACGTGGTGGAATACGAAGGCCTAACAGAGCTGTCACCTCTGGGGCTACCACAACTAACCGTAAGAATTGGGTGCAACCTCAGGTAAACCCTAGCCTAGACACCACGTCTACGCTAACGATTACTACTCTAGTCACGTACGCTAACTAAAGCACCTAATACAGGCGGAGATCCCATGCTAAAGTATAACAACTATACTAACCAATCAAATGCTAGGCATAAAAGTAAATAGAGAAGATATAATATATTAAAGTATAAGTCTTACAAGAATAGATACAAAGATATACCAGAACTACGACGACTCCTCCGAAGACTCCTCCGGAACCCGGGCGTAGCTCCGCTCTCCCTAACTCTCAACTAGAACTAATCTACTACATTGAAAAGTCTAGCCCTAATTCTCTAGAGGTGAGAGGTCATCCATTCGAGGGACGCCTCTACATCTCCATAATAATCTGGTGCCCTCAGGGAGGGGGGCCTGGCCCTGTATTTATAGCCCGGTGGGATGAACGCGCGCCGTTGGATCAAACCGACTTAGACAACGGTGGAGATGCAAACCCTAAGGTGGTAGGAAGCCCTCCATCAAAGTGGGCCCCGAACGGCCTCTGTAGGGCGCCGGCCGGCCCCGAGGTGGGGCCGGGTGGCCCCACCCTGTCACAGGTGGGCCCCACCTTCGGTGGGTCGCCTTCTCGTGTCTTTTAGAGTCTTCTAGTGTTGGTTTCGGTGTAGAATTGATATCTTTTGACTCTGGACTCCGAATATAGCAAATGATATATCCGTTTTGATTTTCTCGACGAGCCCGTCACAATGGTGGAGTCCAATTCCTTATTTGAGATACTTTTATTTGATTAAAAATTAGATATACCTGTAAAATGATCGAGAACAACACAACTCGTGGAACTCGTTAGAATCAACCCTACAACTATGCTTTATGATTCATTTCATATTAATTTATACAACAATTGATGGTATAAAATAGGCATTAAGGACCGTCAATAAGTTCCCACAAGCTTACCCTTTGCCAGTCCCTGAGCAAAGCCTAATTACTAATAAACTTGGATCGGGAGTTGCTATAATGCTTTCACTCCTCAAAAATACATATGCCTTCAAACAGAAATTCTCCTCCGGTTTAGACAAAACTGCTCTAACTTTTGAACTTACTCATTTTACCTGTAGCTATGAAGCTTTTCAACTTTCACATGGGTCTTGAGCAATTGAAAGATAGAATAATCAAGTCAAGCACTATGTCTCAAATTCTTTACTCAACCAATATTCTGGAATTTTTGCAAGTTTTTAAAATAAAACTCAGAGCTTAATCATATGACACCCTCAAGTCTCTTATTGTATGTGGTATTTATGGATCTCACTGAGGCATTTATGTTGTCATGCCCTTCTACAACTAGTGATTATAGTGGAGCTCATAGGAGTGGCACTAAACAAGGATGAACATACTCGTAATTCATATATTGTAAAGTCAAACAATGGATCCAAAGAGAGTCAAACCATACAATCAAACTAAGATGTGCACGCGTGTGGAATATGATGGATAGGTGTATATATGGTATTTAGTGGCTAATCCTAATTCTACTTTTTCTCCTTAAAATAAATCTCTCTCTTGAACTTAGAACTTTTCGTGGAAAAACATGGGCTATCTTTATTCTTTCACTTTTTTTCTTTTCTCTTTTTTTTCAGGGAGGCGGACATCTACGTACCTATTGTTTTAATTGCTTGGACACTTGTCCAACTTTTTTTTCCTTTTCTCTCTTTTTTTTGATATTTTTCTTTTGCATAGCCACATGCATTCTTTTGAATACAATATGATAATTGGAGAGATAGCAATAAGAACTTAGAGCATTTAAATAGGGATTGTCCTATAGGGTATAGTATATTTTTGGTGTTTACTCCCAGTGTATGAAAACAATTTTAAGGTGGATCTGGATGAAAATAGAAAATGATGGCGCTTACTCCCAGGGTAGGAGCAATGCATATGTTGGTGGAGTGTGTGAGTGTGATCTTGATTTTAAAAGTATGACAAGGCTCTCATAAGGTATACAATAAAGGTTGTCTGAACTCAATGCAAAGCAAGCAGCATGAATCAGTAGAGGTTTTCCTAATCTAAATGTATATCATATATGGCTTTGGTAGGAATTCAAACTTTATCATACAAGAGCTCATCATGTAAGATTTTTTAAAAAATAAATCTTCAGAACTTTAGTATCGCTAGAAATAAGATAAATAGCAGCTCAGACTCTCTTATATCATATCCATCAATCACCTAGATTTAGCACAAGCATATGCCTCCACAAATTTCAAGTTCATAGTAAATTCTTATATTAAAGCAGTCATATCCAAAACTCAGGAGAATTTAAGGTTGAAAACTAGGCACTTGAAAGGAATTACAGCAGAGCAACTATTCATCATCTCCAATATAAAATTTTATTGTTCCTCAATTTTTATTTGACTCTTAACAACTAGACACACACTCTATGATCACACCCTAATAAATAGCTAGAGTATCTTTATTTGGTTTTGATTATTGTTCATCTTTTTATTTCTTTTAACTAATGGACTCATAAAAGACTCTACAAGCGTGGACCTTCATATACCCATATATTTTTGGTATTTTATGACTATAAGATAGACTCGATAATCGCATAGGTATACTTACTCGATAACTAGGGATGCTCTCCCCCCAATTTGGATGTTGTCATAGTTGAGCATTAAAGCCGAGTGGTCCTTACGAGAAGAGCTCATGTTGGTAAGAGCAAGTGTTGCTAGGAATACTTCAATCTCATCACCCAAGAAGTTACTTCCTTCACACAGAGGTCAGCTGTGTATCGGAGAGATGTGCTTCAAGTGATAAAGATGAAGATTCCTGGGTGAGCTGGCTCTTGGAGCCATCCTGCAGAAAGCTCTCACAAAACACCAAAACTCGTGGAATGGTATTAGGATAAAAAGTTAATGATCAGCCATTTTAGAGGATTAGCTGTTGTGGAGGTTTCAAAGTATGTTTATGATACTTGATATTGCAGCAGGATGCTCAATTAATGTTTTTAGATTTTATAGGTTTATATGCAGAGAGTACAAATGCATGATATGTATTTTTATTTTGTAGGCCATGTTGGCATTTCTAACGTCACTACTAAAAAGCGTAGATAAACCCTACCCCTAACAAAGAACGCCAGTAAATGGTCGGTATTAAATTAACTTGTCATTAGCAACTAGCCACCTATTTATCACTATCATTCCTAAGCATGAATTAAGTTGTCATCCTTAATTATATTGCTTAAGAAATAACTATAGATTTATATGTATTTAATATGACTAGGCAGAAATAAAAGATATGAATATAAAGATAAGAATATAAACTAACCGGGTTCGCAAGCGGACAGATAATTATCTTTGTTGTAGCATTTTACCTAGGGAAGTCTACCAGGTTGTCGATTTATATTTATACCTTTGGGAAGGTCTATATGTAGGAATTATAAACTATAACTTATACTATTGATGTGAAAGGCAAACCATAACTAGAATCCTACTCATACTTGAGGGGATAAGTCACGTGATAAAAGATATATATGATAAATAATGATAATGATCAGTCATCATAAATAGATAAACATCGAGCTCTTCTAGTCATAACAATAGCTAGCCAATGGATAAACTCAGGAATAAATACTAAGGTAATTCAATAACTACGTCAATGAATAACTCTAATTAGTGCAACTACATCTAGCAATCATTGTTAAGTTAACCCTATATCATTATCACATGTAAAGAGGCATCAACTAATGAGGGTATTAAGACACAAGGGTCACCTCCTTCGCGGCCGTGCCCATGCTAGTCCTACGTGCGGAGGGTGGACTACTGAGAGGAACCAACGCAGCTGTCACCTGCACGGACTACCACATGTCCCGGCACGTTAGGGTGCACTCGCAGATAAACAAGATATCTAGACACCACGTCTATATATTGTCTACCATCTACCCAGCGGCCGCTTGGGTAAACGCTATACGAGCAATTACATGAATTCAATAAGATCAAACCAACTATCCTAGACATATAATCAAAGTAGACAATGACTATTGCAATTAAGAATATATAAGAGATTAAGAACAATGTTGCCTGAATCATAATGAATACAATAAGAGAAAGGTACTAGATCTATACCGAACTCCGCGCTCCAGACAGACGTCAGGGGCTCCGGATCCCGCTGAAGAACTAGAACTCTTCTACTTCTAATCTAACTAGGCTAAAGCTATAAACTAGAGAGGCTCTGATGAACTAGAGAAGGCTCTTGATGGCTGGATCTCTAAATGACTTGATGCCTTTAGGGAGAGGGTCTACCCCTTTATTTATAGCCCGGTGGGATTGACGTGCGCCGCAGATCAAACCAACGTAACCAAGGGCCAAGATGACTCCTCGTAGGCGGTGGAGGAAGCTTCCAGAAGGGGGCCGAAACCCTAGAGTGGGGCGCCGGTCGGCGCCATGGTGGGGCCGGCCGCCCCCCTGGCAGCCCCCTCGGGCCTCGGTTGTTTCAGTGTCTTCTAGATGGTTTTCGAGCCCAATAGTGATATTTCCGTGGCGGATAAGTTTTCGTGCTAAATATGCACTAGAATCCCTCTTTTTTAGCTTTTCTAAAAATCACCCTGGAAAATATAAAATATACAAAACTCGTGGAAATTGTCGAGATAAAACCCTAGACTAGTGTGTTTTCTTGTTTTCATTCGGGTAAAAGCTCTAGTAAAAGTTGACATTAAGGAGTGTCAACAGGCCATTACAGTGAGAACTCCTATAACTTTTACACTACAAAGGTTTCATATGGGACTTAAAGTTTTTTTTAAGATGCATGAATGCAACATAATGCATATCTATTTATTTTTGTTATTTCCTATGCATTACTAATGTAGAAAAGTAAATATGGTTAAGAGAAAATAAATCATGCAATGTAAGAAAATAAATATGGATAACTACCGATGTTATCTCACGGCGAGGGTTTGATGTTTTGAGTCCTTCGAACTGGACTCCTCCTTGCAGTGGTTTGTTGATCGAGTACTTCGGTTTGCTCCTAAGGATGAGGATTGAGGTGGTGTCTCCACTAGTGGCGCTTTCAATGGTGGTACCACCTTCTTCTTTTCTTTTTTTGTTAGCATCTCGAAGCCAATCTTATGTGCATCATTGTTACTTGGTTTACAACTTCCACTTATAGAATTTAGGGAATCTCTCCACACTTTGTTTGAAGTGTGTTATGCTCATAAAGACAAGGTGGAGATCAAGTGCATGGACTCCATTGGTGGGAAAACACCAACAGAACTAGAAATTTATTCATACTCTAATCTTAGGCACAATAAGATTAATGTCTTTTCACATTATTCATTTACATCTTGGATAAGAATATCAAAAGTATAAATATAGCATTTAAGCTTATGAGATAAAGGAGTAGAATTACTTAACATATAGAAGATTGTTCATCTTTATAAGTTATCAAGATTAACATGATGACTATCATCTTCTAAAAATAAGATATATCATATTTGAGCTCATTTGGTTAAGATTGAGATCAAGAGAATTGTGCTATGGTGTGTACTCCAAGATCAAGAGAAAATAATGACAACTTACCTTTAAGATATTATCTTTTATTACTGGAGCGTGATGGCACCATGTGGTAAAGGGTAGTTGAACTTCAATGGTCTTTTTCCTTCCTTGCATCTTGAGTCGTTCCTTAGCATCTTGTCTCATATATTGTACTCCTTTCTTATTCTTTCAAACTTCTGCTTCTCTCATTATTTCTTCTCTGCAAGGGATTAGTAGACAACACATACCCAAAGGAATATACTATTTATTTAAAGTATGGAAAGTATTTACCAAGGAGTTAAAGATTAAATTGCAGCTCGTATTTTAAATGATTCACCATTATTTTAAATTTTTAAACAAGGTTAAAGTGAAGATATAATTTTGAAGAATACCTTTAACTTTGATTTGATTCTATAAAGTCTCCTAATATGAATTAAACATTTCTATAGAGGAGATGATTGTCTATGTATACAACCAAATTCTTATATAAATATACTTTGATGTTATAATATTTAAGTAATATTCTGAAGTATACTTATAATAGAGTAAAGAAGTTTAAAAGACTAAAGATATTTATTCAAATAGAACCAAGTATATGTAGGTGAACCAAAAGAGTATTTTATTTGTTTTAAATTTTAGCAAATTAAACATGACATAAGGTCGGGGTAACCAAGATAATTAGCAACATGGTATAAGATGTTGAATGTAGTTTAAAGTTGCATGAGGCTTGAGTAAACATACCTTATGTCCTGCAAGGTGATTGGTCCATTATCATGGTGAAGTGTAGAAGGTGTTGAAGTGTTCTTTCATCTATTTCTTTCCATCTTAGTCCTTGCTATACACTTGTTCTCCTTCCTTTTCGTTTCAAACCATGATCAGACAATTATTCTTTCTTTCCTGCATAAATATTAGTGAACATATACCCGAAGGATTGCAACAAGTTTAGAATATGGGTTATGGTCCATATAATTCATGCGAATTTCATCTATGCTAATAAAAAGAATAGACTTTTAGGATTACTTTAGCATAGATTTCTTCTAACAAATTTTGCTAATGGCTACACTTTTATATGGTTCAAGGCAAAGGTAATTTGCAATAAAGGATTAAGGGAATAAACTTTGATACTTACAACTCTTCCATGGAGAATGAGTTGTGTCTTTCTTTTGTGCAAAGTTATTGGACTTCATCATATGCCTTGATTCATCTTTGATGTGAGTTCATCTTTTGACTTACCCAAATTGAATTTAAGAGTTTCCTACAGAGATTAGTCCAACAAAATAACCAATGTCTACTACAACAATTTCTAGTTCAATAACCAAACCAAACTCTATGTCTAATTTGATTAAGGTAGGCTTTTTAACCTAAGCACCACGCTTAATTTAAAAGCCTATGAAAGTATGTGCAGTACTTCCAAACCAAAGCATACTATAGCAAACAAAGATAGCATGAAAGCACATAGAGATATACTCAAATAGAGATGAACGCATGATCATGCAAGGTGAGAATGTTTTTTTATTTTTAAGTAGAGATGCAAGTGGCATGTATGTATGTAAGGAACTAAACATGCTGTGGATTTGATATGAGATAGAGTATATACATGGATAATTTAAAGTAAACATGCAGTAGAATGCAACAAGATAACTACTCATCAAATTTAAAGCTATAAGCAAAACTTTCTCACCTTTCTTGATCAAACTACCATGACTCATAATGGTATTTATGAGTAGCATAACGTCTTTATTCGTCACATACGATGAACTTCGAATTCATGTGATGACTTTTTTTTTTTCTCCAATCTACACACAAACCTGTGAGATGGCAGGGCTCCATTGTTGATGGATCATGAATATTCAGGCACCCTGAGTTCTTCAATATCTCCTATGTCTTGTTCTTGTGAAATTTCGTCAGAAGGTTGGAACGGTTGATATCCTGCTTATTCCACAACTCAACAAAACAGGGGTAATCCTACTAAAGCTAGCGGCATGCTAGATAAGCAGATATCAAGATCATTACCAAAATCATTACGCCAATTGTTTTCCCGGCAACGGCGCTAAAAATGCTTGTTGGTATTTCTTATGCACAATTAAAATATGAAGGATTCTGCAAGCGCACAGATAACTATCATAGCATTTTACCGGAAGTATTCCAGGTATCGTTATTTATATTTTACCACTAGGAAACAATGGATAAAGACATTGATAGTTCACCATCATGTATCTACTAACTAATAAACCAACTAGACCAAAGTAGGGGTGAATGATCGATGATAGGAGTTATACGTAAATGACACAGACACACAGGAGAATTCTATGATAAAAGACTAGATAGCTAAAGTGAGAAGACAACAGGAGAGCTCCAGGTTCCTAAGTACTTCTCTATTACTGAGGTTCTATAATAACTGATTCATGGTAGATAAAGCAATCACACAATAACACTTTAGAGCAGCAGTACCTTTCCAACTCTCGAATAAGACTGGGAAGAAGGTAGTCGGAGGAAGGCTGCCAAAAGCTCTACGAAACACCAACTCCGACGTGGTGGAATACGAAGGCCTAACAGAGCTGTCACCTCTGGGGCTACCACAACTAACCGTAAGAATTGGGTGCAACCTCAGGTAAACCCTAGTCTAGACACCACGTCTACGCTAACGATTACTACTCTAGTCACGTACACTAACTAGAGCACCTAATACAGGCGGAGATCCCATGCTAAAGTATAACAACTATACTAACCAATCAAATGCTAGGCATAAAAGTAAATAGAGAAGATAGAATATATTAAAGCATAAGTCTTACAAGAATAGATATAAAGATATACCAGAACTTCGACGACTCCTCCGAAGACTCCTCCGGAACCTGGGCGTAGCTCCGCTCTCCCTAACTCTCAACTAGAACTAATCTACTACATTGGAAAGTCTAGCCCTAATTCTCTAGAGGTGAGAGGTCATCCATTCGAGGGACGCCTCTACATCTCCATAATAATGTGGTGCCCTCAGGGAGGGAGGCCTGGCCCTGTATTTATAGCCCGGTGGGATGAACGCGCACCGTTGGATCAAACCGACTTAGGCAACGGTGGAGATGCAAACCCTAAGGTGGTAGGAAGCCCTCCATCAAAGTGGGCCCTGAACGGCCTCTGTAGGGCGCCGGCCGGCCCCGAGGTGGGGCCGGGCGGCCCCACCCTGTCACAGGTGGGCCCTGCCTTCGGTGGGTTGCCTTCTCGTGTCTTCTAGAGTCTTCTAGTATTGGTTTCGGTGTAGAATTGATATCTTTTGACTCTGGACTCCGAATATAGCAAATGATATATCCGTTTTGATTGTCTCGACGAGCCTGTCACAATGGTGGAGTCCAATTTCTTATTTGAGATACTTTTATTTGATGAAAAATTGGATATACCTGTAAAACGATCGAGAACAACACAACTCGTGGAACTCGTTAGAATCAACCCTACAACTATGCTTTATGATTCATTTCATATTAATTTATGCAATAATTGATGGTATAAAATAGGCATTAAGGACTGTCAACAGTCTCTTAGGTTCAGGAAAGGTGAGGTAATCCTGCTCCATGACTTGATGGAAGAAGGCTGGCACCACCTCCCGACGAAAGAAGTATTGCTTTCTGAGGAGCTCCTGAATAGATGGCCGTGGTGCGCCTCCAGTATTATTCCACGCGCCTAATATGGGCACAATGCTTTGGTGCGTCGAGGCTCCTACCCTCGTGGTGTTAGTCTCAACTAGAGCCTTCTGTTTGCCACCATTATTATTGTTGTTGAAGGTTGAATTAAACCTCTGAGTATTGTTAGAAGCACCAGCATTCTTATAGAGCTCCATAATTTGAGGTGATTTCTTGAACTCTAATTTTGACGCAGCCACCGCTGAGCTAAGAGCACAATACTTCGAGCGACCAATGTTGTTGCATGCCAAAAACACACATTTCAATTGCATCTTCTAGATCCATCTCACGTGCAAGGCGTACATAGCTGTTACGGAAATGAATTATGTAGTCATCAATCTTTTCATCGCTCCTCTGGCAAACTTGCGCTAACTCAACGATTGAGAAATCTTTCTTCATTGATACAAAGAGTGACTTGAAGAGCCCTTTCATGGTTTTCCAGTCGGGTATGGTGCCAACTGGCAAGCGACTATACCAATGAAAGGCTGCACCCGTTAACGAGCTAGAGAATTGTCGCAACAAGAGGGACGGGCTACGGGCAGTATCACCACACATTGCCTCGAAATATGCTAAGTTCTCCCGTGCATCACCCGTTCCATCAAATTGACAAAACTTTGGTGGATTCCAGCCCGTTGGGAATGGCACCAAATCATGCCATGCCTCGTAAGGCTTATCGAGCTCACAATCAGATCCTTGCGGGGCTTGATCAGCATTTGCTTATC
Organism: Chrysopogon serrulatus; assembly: GCA_015844335.1. Lineage (NCBI taxonomy): Eukaryota > Viridiplantae > Streptophyta > Magnoliopsida > Poales > Poaceae > Chrysopogon > Chrysopogon serrulatus. The sequence goes on from JADLZL010007345.1 coordinate 25,551, forward strand.
TCATCTTCTTATTAATCAAATCATCGATGATAGTGTAAAAATTCCTCAATGTATTTGGGGCAGGCATAACATTAGCCGTTGCACCTTGTGAGGTGAACAATAATTGAGGCGTAGGCCTGGGTGCCTCACTAGTTTTAGCTGCGCGCCCCGCTTCTTCTAGCTCTTCTATTTGCGGATCAACCGTGGCCTTCGGCGGAGTTTGGGGTGCCCCATGTCCAGAACCTCTTAGGATCTCAAAGAGTTGATTGAATTTCAGGGACAAATTATTAATTTGCTCTTGCTGGACACGCAACCTCTGATCAACCGATCTGTCATAGGCTCCTGATGTACTCGTCCCTGGCCAAAGGTGTTGTGGCATCCCATATAGTGGTTCCTCAGGAAGAGCCTTGTCTTTGTCTTGGGGGGTTGGAGAACGCCCTGTATCATCCTTCCCGCTAGGATCAACTGGAACATCTGGCTTTTGGGTTTTATTGACCATATGAGCTGGGGCGGTGTTTTGACCTTCATCTTCACTCTCCTCGTCCGACGTTATAGAATGAGCGAGTTCGGAATAGCGAGGAGAATTTGTATGCTGCTCTAGAGACACGCTAGATTCATCATCCGACTCTTCATCTTCGACATCCCTATTAGAGGGAGCCATAGAGCCTCCAATTCTTTGTGCAACAATGTTTTTAAGCGAGTCGAGGCACCTGGACGATGTGCCATCCTCTCTAAAGAGGAAGGATTTTGAGGGAGTTGTGACTGCAAGTCATTATAAGCACGTGGAGATATTTCTCCCTTAGATTTAGAGCCACCAGAAGTAATAGGGAGGCATGGAGCTGACGACATATCCCCCGTCCTTGGTCATCGGATCCTTTGGCCCGGCGGTGTACTTTTGGAAGCAAACCATTAGAAAAGATTGCTTTGGGGGTTTGGCACAATCTCTTCGTCTGAATGATATGAGAAATCATGAGTAACTTGTGGAGGTACCAATGTCAGGTCATCTTCATATTCAGAACGTGCAGTTGTAGTGTCGCACGGGGCCATTTCAGTAGGGGACATGGAATTATGCTCCCCTCCTTCAACTTGCATTTTATCTGATTGCTCCACTAATTGGGAAGCAGTCAACACCGCTTCTTTAGTCTCGCTCATAGGAGATGATGAGCGTGGCTTTTCTTGTGGAACATCATTATGGGGTTCCTTCATATTGAGATCAGTTTGCCTTGTAGCCTCCAAACACCCCTTCGTGGAGGGCTGGAACGAAGGATTGCCTTCTTTGGGGCACTTGGCCTTTCATCCCCTTGTAATTGTCGTGGTCTCGGCACGAGGCGATCAACGAGATACTGGTACCTCTCATTTTGTAACAAAGTAGGCGAGAGGCGCAGCGTGATCTTGTCGTCGAATGGGTGAACTTGCCCGTCGGGGCAAACCCGAATATGCACGCTACCAAGTACTAGATCTTGCAGCTCTTGGTACATGGCGCGGCGATTTCTCCTGCGATTTTCATGCTTGCGTTGATTTGTTGTAGGAGGTCTCGGGACAACAGGTGGAATTGGCGGAGTCGGCAAGAGTGCCGAATTTGCTTGAGGGCCTGATGAAGACGCCACCAGTGTAGGTGCGACCCTCGGGTGCTGCTCGACATGCCTTGGTTGGGCAGGTGGTGCGCGTGCAGCACGTTCATGTTGTTGTTCTTCCAGGCGATGTTGGTTTCTTCTAAAATCTCTTGGTTGCTATTCTTGGCATGACCACAAATTCCAGCGAGGAGGCAATGGAGTCTGCCTCGAGTGCTGAATTGGACGAGGAGGAGAATTTCTCCGTGGTGCTAGGGTCCTCCTCTCATTTTGAGGACGATGGCTAGCAACATAATGCCGGCCACCTGCTTGTCGGGAAGACTCAGGAGCATGACCATATTGGCCAGGCCCTTGGTACTTAGACCTGCCACCAGCTCACGTGAATTGCGTTGATTCTTGGAAGTCACGAACCGGAGAAACATGCCTCTGATCGGCCTCTGCATATGCAGCTGGTTGGCAACCTTGGAGTTGCCTCTTCAACTCATTCATTTGAGCTTGGAGCTGCTGAAATTGCTGCTGGAGTTGATCAGCAAGTAGTACTTTTGCATGAGGTGCTGGTACTTCATTTGCTAGTGCACCAAATTTATTTTCCTCGGCGCT